>CAJQUW010015872.1:0-125000 GCA_907163375.1 Prostheceraeus crozeri | reverse complement strand
CTCATTGTTTTCTTGTTAAATGTCTATTATTTGCTTATACAAGTATACCTTTATCAAAGAAAAAAGGCTTTTTCATTTCCCGATTTAGTGGTTAAAATGATAGTAGCCCTAATTATATAAGTTTACTAAGATCTGCAGGTGTACATGAATACATCGGCTATATAACAAGTTTACATCAATATGAAGTTTTGCGACTGTCAGGGCACTTTTACGATGGTAATTATAGATAAAGATCATGATATAAAAATTTTTATGCAAAGTGCCCAGGATTTCTGAAACACCCTGTAGTGTAGAAGCCAATTTGTCGTAGATGTAGGACAGCGGATGTGTCAGGTGGGTGTGTATAACTGATAGACGATATTAATATGACCCATGAACCATGCTAGGACTGTCTGATAAATTATTGCTACACCAGAAGTTGGTCCGAGGAAGTGTTTGTGTTCGGGAGGAAGTATGGTTACAAAGCTTTTGGAACGGACCAGAGCTAGTAACGAAGGGTGATCGTGCCGGGAATTTATACTGGTCGATCATAAGCCTCGGGCCTGTCGGTAAGACAGAAGGCACCTGACACCAGAGAGGAAGCTATTGAAGCCGTCATCCGAAGGTTTCCTAGCTATCCCCGCTCCGCTAGAGTGAAAACCGTTCGCTCTGTGAACGAAGAGAAAGCTGCGAAGATCTTGCGCCTAACTCTGACCAACGAGCAAGTGGTTGAGCTACACGCCTTCCACTCTTATATTTTTCACTCACCTGACCCTCATCGTGCTTTAGCCGATGTGAACAAATCTCGTGTTCGGGCAGGGGCAGAAAGAATTCAGAAGTCTGCCATTGAAGCGGAGATGTCCAAATGCTTTGACTGCAAGCATATGGGTACTGTGCCTCTCGGCTACAGTGTTCCTGGGATCTATTGGTTCCAAAAAGAATATCATGTCAAGCATGGGACTGAATGAAACGAAGGTTTCATCGGGATTAATACTTCCTGGCTTGGATTGCCAGAGAATCCCACTTTTTCACGATGTTTATCGTGACTTTTTACCTACCGTTCCTTGCATGACGAGGGAGATGTCGGTCTCTGTCGGAAGCCCATTTCCAGTTTCTGGCTTCTATGACGATGAGCCGAATTCCATTAACTCTCCCGAGACGTGCACGCCGAGCGAAGATGCTGCTCGTGCTACTAAGATGAGCGACGGATCCTTCCATACTCACAGAATGGACGATGATCCCGAAGCCAGAAGAATCATGGCATTCTGGTATCGCTACCAGAACTATCTTGTCGCTTATCACTTCTACATGGAAGGAATGCCCATCACCGACCCCAACCCGCTCCTGACGAACGGAGTTCGTAGCGAAGCGTTCGTAATGCCCTGCTGGGTTGCCCCATCTAGTCCAGGACGGTGTGGGTTTCTCCCGGTTTTTCTGCATGATGAGCAGGCTCCGGCTCGCTCAATTATCGTGATTAGCATGCGTGTCGGTGGGAAACTGAGGAAAAACCAAAAAACCAATAGGCTTTGCAGCCATACTTACCCCGGAACATGAACACTTTGAAGAAGAGGCAGAATGAGGTGTTAGTGATTGAATACTGTCCTAATATGATGGAATGGACTCAGTAACAGGTCCTGAATACGCTCCTAACTTTTGATGTCGATAGGGCAATTTTGGCGAAATTACATGTATTTATGGACATGTACAGCCACATGTACAACATGTACATGTACCAATGCATGAGTTGGAATGTCCCGACAGCATGATTGAAGTCAGCAAGCAATTGTAGCAATTGGAGGAGGAACATGTGAATTTATTCCACATATTCACATATTCCTCCTCTAATTGCTACAATTACTTGCTGACATGTGAATTTACATGTACATGTCAGGAAATACATGTACTTGTGCCACTGGACACTCGGTAGAGACATGTACCAGGTGGGGGACATGCAAGCAGCAACATGTCAAAGTTTGAAGGCGATCGGATAAGGAGAAGTGAGTGAAGAAGAGAAGCAGATGTATGAGAAGAACTAAGTGTGAGTGACAAACGGCTCTCATTTGACACCGTAATTGTAGAGATTGGGCGTTTTTCGCTGGCATGATTGATGCATCATGGAGGGCTAAAGTAGCTATCCCCACTGTCTAGTCTTTCGGATTAAATCGATCTCATAATGTACTAAGATCGAGCTTTGACCGTCCCTGTTTCGCCGTAACCGCTTAGCACTGAAGTGACCTGCCCCTCCAGAGGAATCCGGATGAACATCTCACCTGAGTAGCTTATGGATGCCTATGTGGACCCACATGTTGTGTTGACAGGATTGTTGAAATGATGGGTTTAAGGTATGTTTCGGCCTATGCCATCATGCTGTCCATTCTGACGAGGATATTCTGCGGCCTTGTCCGATAGTTTTCCTACGTCCAACATCTAAACATACAAGTGGATAAATTCTATCTGACGTTGGCAACCATGGAGTCCATCTCCATTAGAAAGAGGTCTATGATTTTTCAGCGGTACTCTGATGCGATTCGGTATGCAAGTGGAAGCTAAAGATGATCTAATTTATTGACCGTGTTCCCTAGGAAGGAAACTCTCTGGTGCACTTATACTCAAAATGGATAATTACGGTTTGAAGATGAGAGGATAATAAATCCAACTGAGTGTCCCTCTTTAGGTGTTATCACTTCCGTTCGGTCTCCAATTCTGTTGCACCGCCTCCTCGTGGCGGGCCCGGTAAATGACGATCAATAGTCAGCTGAGTGTGCGACGGGACTGGCTCTCTGTTCTACCGGTTCAGGCGACCAGTATAAATAATTAGCGCGTTCTCAGGCTAATCGTATGGTGCAGGAAAAGATCTGGCTACCTGCCGGATGAGCTTGTGAATAAAGACAGGAAAGGTAACTTGGCACAGAAAGCTTTGCTTTAAAGGGGTTTTTCGCAAGCAGTTTGAAAACGTTGGCGCAATTGGTCTTGGTGGAGGTCGGTTGGACGTCCCCGGATCTGATGACTAGCACAGTTAGGAGTAAAGCTGTGAAGGGAAATTATTGTCCAGACTGGTAAGACCATACTCGGTTTCTGTCGTTGACTTTTTATTTCAGAGGCAGGGAAGGGGCTTGTTCCTCAGGAGCTGCTGTCGGAGATTGTAAAGATCCTGGTGTTGGAGCTTAGTGCTGTCACGATTGGCCTAATTCTTTCAGGCACAAATGCCGGAGATTTTCAAAGTCCCCCTACACGTAAGGACGGAGTGCATCTCTGCCGTAAGTGTCGGAAATTTTAAGTTCTATTCTTGGACTGCTCGAATCCCTAACGCCGGGTATTTGTTTTTCTCTAATGCGGTGCCTGTTGGTCTTCCTCAGCCCCGCTACGATTTCACTCTGCATGCTCAATGCTTGACCATCTTGTTCGATGCAATCGGTAAGTTTGCAGCCGATGAGCTTAATTGGTTGTGCTCGTGTGGACAGCCCGCCCGGGTCCGATTTCCGGCCGTGGTGTGATGTTTGACCGGACCACGATACTCAGTCTCCGTGTGAGATGTGACCGAAGTGCCAGGAAAAGTATCCCTTATGGTGTAGTCTTCCCCTGGCCCTAGTGGCGCACCGCTTATGAAGTAACTCGGGTGGAAGCATCCCTCATGGGGCTACCTCCCCCTCGAGCGGATCTTAATATCATGGGCCGATTATGTTGAATGAAGAAAAGAACGCTGCCTCAGCGGCGTTAGAGATTACCCATGAGTTTAATACGGTGAGCGAAGATGGAGAAAATGTCCAGAGCACACGCGACTCCAACCTGGTGTGTCACCTTTGCGGGAGGAGTGACTTCCGGAGCAAAGTGGGCCGTACGATGCATCTTAAAAAGTGAAATGCAGCAGGATCCAGTGGCTCGGGGTCGAATACTACCCTTCCTTCCCCGGAGGAACCCAACACCCAACAACAGGAGGATGGCAGTGTTCTGTGTCTATTATGCGACAGATCATTTAGATCAGTGATCTCGTGCTCAACGCATCAATTGAGAGCACACCCTCTAGAATATCAGAGGCGCAAGACAGACAGGCTAGAAGTCAGTCGAAAAGGTTCCACCAGATGGTCAGCAGCCGAAGATCAGGCAGTCGTGTCATTTGTTGAAGGCAATCAAGATCTCACCAACAGCCAACTAGCCCACAAGATCCAAGCCGTCATGCTCAATCGAACCAATGAGGCTATCACTCTGAGGATCAGGAAGCATACGCGTGAAGGGGGCCAATCCGCTATGCTCAGTCATAATGAAACACCTCAAGATGATCCGAGGAATTCAGCTACTAGAGCTGACGTTGTCGTTCAGGAAGAGGGGATTGACCCTTCTATTCAACAGGAGGTGATTTTCGAAGCATTTTGTGAAGCTCGCTCGAAAATTACTTCCTCACCTCTTCCTCATTGTATTCAAGGAGCTAGAACAGTGAACGACCTGGCCCAGTGTAAAGATGATTACTGTGAGTACATTAAGGGTAGGTTTGAAACCCGTGCCAATTTCCGCCCTCTCCCGACAGGACGCGGTAATTCCAACTTCCTTGGCAACAAAGCTAAAATGAGGCGCCAACAATACGCCGTCATGCAAGAGCTGTAATAAAAAAATGGAAAGATGCTACTCAGCAAATGCTCAGAGGTGGGTGGAAGCAACCTCGCAACTCAGGTTTCCCCCAAGGCATGTCCGACTGACTATTGGAGCACTATTCTAAATGCCGATTCCAAGCCCGACCAACGTGAGTCATTAAGAACTGCAACTCACCATCAACTTCTGGAACCCATTTCAAAGGATGACATTTCTGTGGCCCTCAGAGGAATGAAGGATTCCGCAGCTGGCCCAGACTCAATAACAGCAATTGAGTTGTTGAAAGAGCTGGACCTGACTCATGCAACCATCTTGCTGCAACAATCCTGTTGAACCGGCTGATTTTCGACCAATTGCCATCAGTCCGGTCTTTACCCGCTTGTTTCACAAGATTTTGGCCACAAAGTGGACGCGGTGTGCTAACATTGATGAGACCCAATTTGCTTTCCAACAGCGCAATGGATGTATGGAAGACGTTGGCACACTACATGCAAGTTATCAAAGATTTCCATGATGACTAAGAGAGTGCGAGCATTGGTGACAAGGAGGTTAGCTGCAGGCGGGGCGTGAGACAAGGAGACCCACTATCACCACTCCTATTTATGTTTGTTATGAGCGAGATCACTTCCCAAATCAAAGCGCCAGCATTCAAGGAGATTGGGAAGGTAGGCGTTAAATTCCTGGCCTATGCGGATGACTTAGTCCTCATAGCTCCCTCGGACGCGATCCTTTCAGGGATGCTGGATGATGTTACCACAGGCATGGCCAGTGCAGGATTACAACTGAACGCTGATAAATAAAAGGTAATTAAGATCATTGGTTCCAAGAAATTGATGACAATTTCGTGCGATTCCCGGCCCTTCCAAAACGGCGCAAATTCTATCAGGGCCCTAGAACCAACACAAGAAATTGAATTTTTGGGAATCGAAATCGGCTGGAAAGGAATTACGATAGTGAATTACCAGAAGGTCTTTGCCCATGAGCTCAGCAACATGACACTAGCCCCCCCCCACCGCCGAAGCCACAGCAGCGACTACAGATCCTTCGCAACCACTTGGAAACCAAACATCTTTACCAAATGGTCTGTGGTGGGATCGCCAAGGGCACTTTAAGAGCGATCGACAGGGAAATCCGTCGAGCTGTCCGAAGGTGGCTCAAGCTTCCATCTGATATTAGCTTGGGCTTCCTATATTCTTCCATCAAGGACGGCGGCCTTGGCATCCCAAATGTCGAACAGGTGGTGTGGTTTGCTAAGCAAAAGCGAATTGAGCAGATGGCGTCCTCACACCGACCGCTGGTGAAAGCCGCGGCCCGTGAGGTCCAATTCTCTCATGCAGCTAAAGTCTTGCGCCATCCCCTCAGAATCGGAGCAAAAGCAGTAGCTAGCAAGGAAGAGGCCCGAGCAGCCTGGACTGAGAAGTGGAGGAAGTCTCACGACGGAGCCCCTCTCTCACATCCGGATCCTGCGACGGTCAACTGGATCCAACAGCCCACCAGAGTCTTCCCACGCCTGTTCATCAAGGCAATAGCACTGCGTGCGGGGACCCTCTCCACAAAAGCAAGAAGATCGAGAGGGCGTAATTATGACGACGTTCGGTGTAGAGGGCCATGCGGCCGAGTGGAGAGCCTACCTCATATCCTTGGCAAATGCGGTCTTACTCACGCCGCTAGGATTCGACGACACAATGATATCGCCAAGGCCATTTCTAAAAAACTTTGTCGTCTTCATTTCAGAACGGTGGACGAGCCCAGTATCATCTCTGGGCCATCTTATATCAAACCTGACATTCTCGCGATGGACACGGATACGGCCACAATCCTGGAGGTGACGGTGGCGACTGACGGAGCAGAAGGGGAGGCGTTCGACGCGAAGGCAAGGAAATATGGGAATGAAACAACGAAGAAGGATATCGGTGACTTTGTGAGAACAGTGTATGGCCTAGATCGACTTGCTATCCTTCCGGTGGTCTTCACCCAACGCGGGTACCTCGAGCCACGTTCGGCAAAAGGCCTGCGAAGGTTGGGGATCACCAACTTCGATCTGGGTCATCTGACGTTAAGTACTCTCAGTGGATCCGCCAAATGTTATAATTGCTATTTTATGTCAACCTTTAAGCTCTAATTGTGAGAACTCTCGGAATTTTAAGAACTGGTCCTTCCCCCAAGATTGTGACCCCTAGGTGCGTGATGCGATCAGCTATTGTAACATCTTTTGTAAATTTACGGTTCGGAGGCAAACCCCCAGGGGACCTCTGGGCCTGATATCACCGTTGCGGCTCTGACCGATTGTGATGGGGCACCTGCAGCCCTTCTGCGGGAAATAAAAACCTACCTAGGCAAATGCCTCGTCATCTAATTAGTGACGCGCATGAATGGATTAACGAGATTCCTACTGTCCCTTTCTACTATCTAGAGAAACCACAGCCAAGGGAACGGGCTTGTTTGCTACTTTGATATGGTTTAATAGTAGAAGTTAACTTTATCATCATCTTAATTTTACAGAGTAATGTATTTATCTTCTCTCTCACATGAATTGTCAGAAGTCGTAAATATAGGGAGAATGGGTATAAGTCGTTCTGAAAAACGGGGAGCGGCTTGAGAATGGTGAATATGGTGAATTCATACAATGGTGTGTATGCCACTGTAATGTAGACTTGGACAGCGTCACGAATTAGATGAGAGAAATTTTGTTCAAGTTTGGCAATGTCTGAATGTGTGAAGAACTTGTGTAGGTCTGTGAATCGAACTTGTGAAACTGTTGTGATATTCTATATGAATGAAACGTGAAGCCCATGACTTGTTCTTATCACTAACTAACCTCATACAAGGTAGGATTGAATATGTAATTCACCTAGGGTTAGAGAACCCGCAACTTTAGAGCAACGAGGGGGGAGTATGATGAAGGATTGAAGGATGAATATTGCAAATTCAGACAGCTTTTACTCCAGTTGAGGAAGGACCCTGTACCATGCTTGAAATTGGGAACCAATTCTTAAACCATCATTGATGGCTTTTGACCAAGGAGAAAAGAAAACGATCATATCTGATGCTCTTCAGTATTTGGTAGAGTGCCAATTGATGACATAAGAAGTTGATCTGGTAACATAATGTTACTTTAAAACGTGTACATCGAAAGAAGGAGACACTATGCATCAATATTCAGGTACGTACTTGATATGGATGGTTTGACTGGAGATGCTTTTAAATTGTTTATATATTGTTGGATACAGATTTTAATCAAGATTGCTTGAATGTCTTCCATAATGTTATACATGTAGATTATTGGACTGTGGATTTCATACTATAGGGTGAGGTGGGGGAATTTGGACATATGTTATAAAAATATACAGCACACATTTTTTAACGCAACCTGAACCACTTCTAATTACAGCATATTTTGTGCATACACGTATCTTCATATACCACACTAATTGTTTATCTGTCACGTATATAAACATCAAAAAAATTTGAAAAGGTGTTGATTTTTAAAACACGTAAAAAATGGGGCTTGCAAAACTTCCATCTCGTTTGAAGAAAGATCATATGCAACCAAACTAAGTATCACTGCTTGATTGTCATTGATAAAGCGCCCATGCATTTGTATTTGATCATTGTTGTTTTTCAGTTCTGTAAAAAATAATCAGGATTAGTAGGATAATTAAAGTAGGGTAATTTGGATACTGATATTCATGCCGTGGGGTAAGTTGGATAGATTTCAATTTTGACTTTTGAAATAACTACATGGTGTTTCTCAGACTTTAAGTACCAGAGACAGTTCCCAAGGCTGTCTGCTTTACAGTTGGCAAGTAGTGAGGGAGCCTGATTAAGCCTAATATGGTTTAGTTGGGCATGCAAGATATTTAACTAAAACGTTTATGATGAACATATATAATTTCCACATTGAAATTGCTCCAATTGCGTCATTAATTTGTTATGTTTTTTCCGCGAATGTCATGAATAAGTTACCGGTACTTAACTAACTTTTCTAGTATATTACAGATTTGAGCAGAGGATTAAGGCCTATTGAGAGAGCTTTATTGGACTCAGGAATCATGCCGCGTAATTATAAGAAAAAAAGGATTAGCACTTACAATATTGATAATAATTAGTAGCACAACCTATTTGAAAGCACACACATCTGCCCACACATAGGCTGCTGCTAAATGAACCTCTTGACTCCATGCTATCACTGGAGTCCGATTTCTAGTTACATGTATGTTTCACCTATCACTCAGACGTTAGTTTAAAAACATTTTCTCAAAGATCGAAGCTTCTCCAATGATTATGTTGGACATTATAGAACAAGTATAAAAAGTGTGGAAATAAAAACAATTGTACTTCCAAAAGGACGACGGCCTTGGCATCCCAAATATCGAGCAGATGGTGTGGTTTGCGAAACAGAGGTGCATCGAGAAAATGTCGTCCTCTGATAGACCCCTGGTGAAAGTTGTGGGTTGTGTGGTCTAGTTCTATCATGCAGCCAAAGTCGTGCGCCACCCAATCAGGATCGGCACTAAAGCAGTTGCTAACAAGGAAGAGGCCCAGGGATCGAGAAGTAGAGGAAATCTCACGATGTTTTCGACACCACCAATTGATGTGACAAGTATGCAGCCTATGAGCCTCTCTTACTTGGTTGTGCTCGTGGGGCCAGTCCTCTCGGTTCCCAAGTTTTGACCGAGCCGCGTCATTCAGCTTTCGTGAGAGACGTGACAGATGTGTCAGGACAAGTATTTTCATGGTGTAGTCTTCTCAATGAACCCCAGTGGCGCAACGCTTCTGAAGTAACTCGGGTGGAAGCATCCCCCATGGGGCTCCCTCCCCCTTGAGAAGATTTATTACTACTCATGTGCCGAATAGTTTAAATGAAGTAGAGAACGCTGCCTCAGCGGCGTTAAGGAATTCCCATGAGCCAAATTCGGTGGACGGAAACTAATCAAACGTTCAGAACACACGCGACTACAACCTGGTGTGTCACCTTTGCGGGAGGAGGGACTTCCGGAGCAAAGTGGGCCGTACGATGCATCTTAAAAAGTGAAATGCAGCAGGATCCACTAGCTCGGGGTCGAATACTACCCTTCCTTCCCCGGAGGAACCCAACACCCAACAACAGGAGGATGGCAGTGTTCTGTGTCTATTATGCGACAGATCATTTAGATCAGTGATCTCCTGCTCAACGCATCAATTGGGAGCACACCCTCTAGAATATCAGAGGCGCAAAGCTGACAGGCTAGAAGCCAGTCGAAAAGGATCCACCAGATGGACAGCAGCCGAAGATCAGGCAGTTGTGTCATTTGTTGAAGGCAAACAAGATCTCACCAACAGCCAACTAGCTCACAAGATTTTATGCCTCATCGAACTCATGACGCAATCACTCTAAGGATCAGGAAGCATACGCGTGAAGGAGGTCAATCCGCAATGCTTAGTCAAAATGAAACGCTCCAAGATGATCCGAGGAATTCAGCTACTAGAGCTGACGAAGTCGTACAGGAAGAGGGGATTGACCCTTCTATTCAACAGGAGGTGATATTCGAAGCATTTTGTGAAGCCCGCTCGAAAATCAGTTCCTCACCTCTTCCACAATGAATTCAAGGAGCTAGAACAATGAACGATCTGGACAGTAGTATATAGTGTGACATCCGGCGCGACGCTTCGCTTCGCTTTGCTTCGCTTCGCTTGCTCCGGATGTCACACTTTTGCGGGTTTTTTCAAAATTTTCAAAAAATCAAAATTTCAAAAATTTAGGTAGACTTCAAATTTCATGTGGCCGAAGGTCGAAGGGCGAAAATTTAGGTAGTGACAAATTTTCAAAAAATCAAAATATCACGTAATCGAAAATTTAGGCGGTCTCAAAATATCACGTGTATGAAAATTTAGGCGGTCTTAAAATATCACGTAATCTAAAAAATATCACGTGGTCGAAAAATATCACGTAGGCGAAGCCCGAAGATCGAAAATGTAGGCGAAGCCCGAAAATGTAGGCAAAAAATATCACGTTGTCCTAATATACCAGAAGATTGTATTCAAAATATTTATTCAAAATATTTATTCAAAATATTTCTTTAAAAATGGAAACCTCAACAGGGGAAGCCTCAGAAATGGAAGGAATAAAAGCGGAAGAAACCGCAAGAATATATCCTTCGTTATCATATGAACGTAGTTCTACTTTAATGAACATTGAAAAGATAAACATCGAAAAGATGAACAAAGAAAAACACAAAGATAGAGTTAGGTATATGAAAGATAAGAAATCTCAATTATTATTAAGATTAGAGCATTATAAAAAATTAAGAAAGAGATGGAGTAAAGTTAAGAATGTAACACAAGGAATTGGCATATTCTTAACAATTAGTTTAGGTGCTTTAACAATTGTTATATCTTCAGGTGTTTTAGTAATTCCAGTAGTTGCTACAGCTTTAACAGGTACGGGTGTTTTTGCAACTTCACTTGTTACAATGTTAGATAAATCTTTAATAACTAAGAAACGAAAATCATTAAAAACTAAGCATTTACATATTAAAGAAGTCTATGATAAACTACATTACTACTTTCAAAGAGTATGTGATGATAATGTTAACACGTTAGATGAGATTGAAAAATTTGACCAAATAGCTAATGAAGTAAATCAAATATCATTTCAATTACAGTCAGAAAAAGTTGATGATAAGAATAGACAGGATGGCAAAATTTCTAGTGATGGTAAAACTTTTACTGATGGTAAAATTTCTAATGAAGAAAATGATAAAATTTTTTTAGAAGAGCTAAAAACTTTAAGCGAAAATTTAAGCAAAACTTTATTAAACAAAACTTAAAACGAGAAAACTTTAAACGAAAAGATGTCAGACAACAAAGCAATAAAAAAATAATTTGTTCAGTAAAATGTTTTTGCTGTATTCCAATGTTACCACAAAATTCAAATATTATATTTTAAAAATGGATAAAATTAAAGCTGATAATTTTAAAAGAATAAAACAATTAGAAGAGTTAATAAAACAAAGAAATATTATGAAAGAAAATCATCTTCAACATAGAACGATAAAAGCTGGTATTCAATCTGATATGTTTGAAAAAATGCAGCAAACCGAGCAAGTAAAAACTGATTTTGAAAAAACTATGAAACCATTTAAAACTCTTGAACAAGAACTTACAAATAATGATAAACAAATTGATATAACAGATCCAGAGCACAAAACTATATTAGATGACTATGGATTACTAGAATCAAACATTAATAAGAAATTACCAAAATCTATGCAATTTGAACATTCTATTTCATAAATCTCCTTTTAATTTAGATAGAAATTTTGTTGATCTTTTAAGAGGAGCAGATTTAAATAATTATGCTGTAGAAGATCTCATAAAATATAAAGCTATGTTAGATAGAGTTAGTGCAGTAAAATCTCTTAGACGTTATAAACAATTAGAAAATTTATTATCAACGGGAGTTAAAGTAGGGAAAGGTTTATCTGAAAAACAGAAAACTGAAACAACTGTATTTTTACCAGATGATCCACAAGAATTACTAAATAGATTAAATATTTTAATATCTGCAATAAAAGAAGGACATAATTCTAGTTTCAATGAAATTCATGCTATATTGAAAAGACTGTTAGAAAAGAAGATTCTAAATGAAGAGGATTATAAAAGTATAACCGGACATCTCTGATGTCTTTAAGGGCTTCGCCCGTAGCTGAAATATGTTGTTGTTTTTAATTTTTTTTATAAAAGACATTTATTCAAAATTTTAACTAAAAATGTGTTCAGCAGATTTAGACAAAATTAATAATCATTTAGAAAATTTGACAGATTTTGGGTTCATCAAAATTTAGTACGACGTTAAAAATTATAACAACTACTTCATCACACACTTGTAATTTAGAACCCATTCTACATTTGGAACAAAATAAAAATTATCAAATTGCATTGACTAGTTTCTCTACATTTAACACTATTCAAAACGTTATCAAAGATGTGAATGATCAATTTAGATATTCTACTGATAAAGGCAAAACGTGGAAAATACTAACTTTTCTTCCTGGTTCTTACGAAGTTGAATCAATATCAAATGAAATTAAGAGACATTTAGGTATACCATTTAAAGATAAGAAACAATTACATTTTGCAGTTGAACCGGCAGTTAATGAATTTTCTCTTACTTTAGACGAAAATCATCAAGTTGATTTTAATCATGATAGATCATTGTCAAAGCTATTAGGATTTAATAAACAAACTTATAGTCAAGGTTATCATTTAAGTGAGAAGATTCCAAAAATAACTGAAATAAATTCAATTGTTGTACATTGTGACATTATTGAAGGAGGATATATAAATGGTAAATTGTCAAATTTAATATTCAGTTTTCCAGCTTTTACTGTACCCATTGGTTATAGATTAAATGTATTTCCCCAAACATTAATATATTTCCCTATTACAAGAAAAACTATTAACAGTATTAACATTAGAATCACTGATGAGAAAGGACAAGAAATAAATTTTGGAGGTGAAGAGATTATGATAGATCTTTTGGTTCGGGAGGTATAAACTCCCGTTCGGGAGGTATAAACTCCCGTTCGCGAGGCTAGAGAAGTTTAATTTTCTTCTTCTTCTTTAGAAACAAAAAAAAAATAAAAATAAAATTTTTTATTAAAAAATGAGTGAAGTGCTACCATTAAATTAAAAAAAAACTCAAATTTAATCATCATCCAAATTTATCTAATAAAGTTTTGTCTGTTATTTGTGGAAGATCAGGATGTGGAAAAACGTATCTATTATTTAAAATTTTAACGACTCCAAAGTTTTTGGATTATAACAATCTTATAATTTATACAACAACAGCAGAACAACCCGTCTATCAATTTTTAAAATATGGATTTGAAAATAATCTTAAAAAAACAGCAATTGTTTCATTATTCAAAGAATATGAAAATTCTGAAGATGAAGAAGAAATAAGTTCGTGGTGTGAAGAAGCAACAAAAAATAGTCAGTTAGTAGAATCTAATAAAAATAAACACATAAAGATACAATTAATAGATGATAGTGGTAATATGCAAGATCCTAGTAAACTAGATAAAACAATGAAACATTGTGTAATTTTTGATGATTGTGTTAATGATAGAAATCAGTCAGTTCAGAGAAATTATTTCACAAGAGGTAGACATAATAACTGTAGTGTTTTTTATTTAACACAAAGTATGTATTCATTAGACGGAAGTGTTATTAGAAAGAATGCAAATATATTTATACTATTTGAAATAAATGCAAGAAACTTAAGTGATTTGTTAAGAGATTTATGCGTAAGAAATAAAGATGAATTTAAACAATCGTGTAACAATGCTTGGTCAAAAGATTATGGCTTCATTACAATTAATATTGATAAAAAAATTCATGATAGAGTTATCGAACAATTGTTCTCTGACTAGCCTTCGGCTGGAGGGGCTTTGCCCCGACTGAAAGTCGATAGAAAATATTTTCGCGGGGTGATCGAACGGAGTGACCGAATAATTTTTTCTTATAAATTTTTTGTTAATAAAAATAAAAAAAATATGTTGAATGCTTATAAGATAGAGCATGTACCAGTTTTAAAAGATTATCGTCATCCTACAAATCCTGTAAATTCGAAGAAAGAAGTTAGATTTTATTATCATCAGAAATACATAGCGCTCGTTACAGATTATAAAACAAAACATGGTATTAAACCGTGTGTTAAAACAAAAGACTTTCCACTTTGTTTAAGAAGTTTCCGAGTATTTTTGGCGTATAATAATTTATGGTGGTTGGTTAAGAAAGAACATTTAACAGCACATGAATTAGAAACATTACATCAATTACATATTCCTGTGTATATGTAAAAACGGAACCGAGGTTCTATGTAAAAATTCATTTTTTCTTTTAAAAAATATGAATCGTGAAATGTCTCTCGGACAAACGTCTAGGATTGATGAATTAATCAAGAAACAAACTGCTGAGTTTGATGCGCAAATTAAACATAGTAAACGTAGTAAACGTATTAAAAAACAGAAACGTACTAGGCGTAGTATTAGACGTAATACTAAAAAACAGAAACGTGGAACAAAAGAAATATTAGAAACTCCTATTACTGATATCTTTTTTGATGATAGAATTAAGGATAAACTTGGTGATGATTTATGTAATTTATTTAATACAAATGAAATTAAATATGAAAATGTATCTTTTATTAATGTAGTAAATGATATGCGGAAACTTTTAGCGAATGGTGAAATTATTAATTTACTTGGAAAAGTTGTTAAAGATCAGGAAAATATAATTCAAAATTTTTACGTAACCTTTTATAATAAAAATTCATTTGAAAAATGGTTTTCGAATCTGGATGAGAAATCCGATGCTAACGAATGAATTTTTACAGGTAATATTAAATATGAAGATTTTGGAATGAAGTTAGTACAAAGATCGCATAGAGGGGCAGGGATTAATATGAAATATAGAATCAAAGAATATTTCGGTGATTATTGTTATATTCCTTCTGAAGTTTTTTGTTTTATTAAATGTTATAATGTTTTACGAGGTTTTAATGAAGAACAAGGAGAAATGATGAAAGAAATGTTTAATAATTTTTTGATATAAAGAGAAAGCCACGTCTAGAACAGGAGTAATGTCAAACTGCAAATTTTCTCAATTCAATAAATATTTTGGAGAATGTGTTCAATATTATAGTCCTGCCAATCGTCATTTAAATCCTAGAGGAATTGAAACGTTTCATAATTATGTTTATTACAATTATTTTCACGAAGCTTCAACAATTGGTCACTATTGTTTAATTAATAAATCTCATAAATTAAAAGCTATTAGAGAAATTGAAAATAATTTCAAACCCATATATAAAACAGTTACTGATGAAAATCTAACAGCGCGTCCATATAAAATCATAACAAAGAAAAAAATTGACTATAGTTCAACATATATTTGGGATCTCGAAACTTTTCCTGATCCTAACTGTTCAACAGCTCATCCTATTCCTTATGCTGTAGGAGCTATTAATTTTAATAAATTTATATGTTGTTTACCGAAACAAAGATTGAAAGAATTAGAAACACGTTTGTTAAGTGATATGATTAAAATTAAACGATCAAAAGATGAAGATGAAATTAAAAAACTTAAAAAACAGATTAATGAGTATAATAATTTAACTGAATTAGAATTTAATAAACTTCAAAATTGTGTGAAAATATTTACGAGAACTGAGGATGATGAATGTCCGATCGGGGGAAACCCAGAGGACGTATGTCCGATCCATCAATTTTTTAAAACTCTTGGAAAATTTAATTATTCGAGAGTAACTTTAATAGCACACAATTCATCAGGTTTTGATTCCTATTTTCCGATAAAAGCTAATTTTAAATTATCTAAACCGCCTCTTAAAACTTCAAGAGGAATATTGACTGCTTCATTACAAAATCCTTATACAACTGAATGTGTTAGTAGATACATCCAAAAATCTTTTAGATTTAAAAACAATATGAAAAAAGATTCACCGTCAGGTAAATTAGCACTTCAAACTATTATAATGAAATGTAGTTATCAACATGTAAAAACAAGTCTTTCTAAATGGTGTGAGAATTTTAAAATTCCTATGAATGTGTGTAAATTAAATTATGAAATTGGAGACATAACACATGAAAATTATAAAGAAAAAGAAAATGAATGGAGACCATATTTAGTTAACGATATTCTTTCTTTAGCTTTTTGTATCTACAAATATAATAATGTTATGCAAGATTTAGTTGGTGAAGATATAACTACTAATTTGACATCCTCTGCTTTAACATTTAACGGTTGGATGAAAAGCGTACAAAATGACAATATAAATATTCATTCTCATATAGATTTATGGGCCCGAAATTATATTAGAAAATCTGTTAAAGGTGGAAGAGTTTCAGCAAATATAAGAAAATACATATCACCATTTTGTAGCATCTTGTTACCAATATTAAAACAGTATTTACCTGGTCGCTACGCTGGTGGGGCTTTGTCCCTTGGAAGTAATTTAATAGATTTAATGAAACAGTATCGAGATTTAGGAGATAAAACTGAAATTTGTAAGAAAATTTCAAATCAACTACTTGAACAAAAAAATGAATTTCTAATGGCTTTTGATGCAACATCTTTATATCCATCAGCTATGTATGATGAAAATTCAGAATACCCTAAAGCTGAATCCGCTAGAAAATTTCGTCAAGAAGAAGAGCGGGAAATAGTATATAAATTTAATACTCAAACATTTAGACCTAAAACTGGAATATTCTCTGTTGTGTTTCAATATCCCAATGATATGTTTTTTCAACCAGTTCCTATAAAAGATAAAGTTAAAAACCAAAATAATAATTCTCATGTAAAAGTAATCAGGTTTAGAAATGGTATATGTTATGATGTATTAACTTCTGTAGACATACAAGAAATTGTTAGATGCGGGGGAAAACCTTACATATTACTGATGGTATAATTTATGAAAAAAATTATCAAGTTTCACCATTTCGAAATTATATTGAAAAACTTTTTAATTTGAGAAAAAGATATAAAACAGAAGGAAATACTGTAGGCGATGAGTTAATTAAATTATTGATGAATTCACTATATGGCAAAACTGTGCAAAAAGATATAACCACTAAATATCATTTATGGAATGAGAATACATTGAGAAAAAATTTCACTCAAGAAGTAAAAGATTATGAAAAATTAAATGATGAACAATATTTAGCGAAAGTAGAAATGGAAGATGATGAATTTCTTAAAACTAATATTGTAAAAGATGGGAAGACGTCATTCATGCCATCACACTTAGGTTCTTTCATTCTTTCTCACTCTAGAAGAATCATGAATAACTTTATTTTAGAAATTAATGGTTTCAACGAAAAATACATTCATTATACAGATTCAGTAACAGCTGACACGCCTGTAATATTGAGAAAGAATAATTTATTATTTATTTCTAGAATAGATAGTATTGTAAACAACTATAAAATTAATCCGTTTGAAATTAATGGTGATATGAAAGAAATTTCATTTGTTGATAATTTAGAAATTTATACTCATAATGGATGGAGTAAAGTAAAAAAAATTATTAGACATCTTACAAATAAACGTATTTATCGAATAAGAACAAAAATGGGAATAGTAGATGTTACTGAAGATCATTCATTGTTAGATGAAAGAGGTAATGAAATAAAGCCACAAGAATTAAATATAGGAACAAATTTACTACATAATAAATTATTTTTACACGACAATACAATCACATTGAAACAAATTTTATATGATATTTATGTTTATCATCCACCTAATTTAATATGTAGGCGAGCATTTGTAGAAGGGTTCTTTTTAGGAGATGGTTCTGCTGGAATCTATAATTATGAATCAGGAGTCAGATATTGTTGTACTTTAAATAACCGACATCTTTACCTCTTAATGAAATTAAAAACATATATTAATCAAGCTTATAACAATGATTGTAAAATATATGATACAATGAGATCATCTAGGGTATACAAACTTAATTTTGAAAATCCAAAACAATATGCCACATACTTTAGTGAAAATTATTATAATCAGTTTAGAGAAAAGCGTGTTCCTTGGAATGTTCTAAATGCTGAATATAATATTAGATATTGGTTCTTTGTTGGGTTTTATGCAGCAGATGGGAGCAAAAAATCTTTTTTTACAAGTAAATATGCAACTATTTGTTTTACACAGAAAAATAAAGAAACCTTTAGTGGTTTATACAATTTGGCATCATCTCTAGGTATTAATTTGGTAGTAAGCGAAAGACAAGATAAACCATTGTGTTTTACTGCGTGTCAAGTTAAAAATGATATTACCAAAGATGTCACCACTGTAAGATACTTAAATAATAAACCACAATATGTTTATGATATTGAAACAGAAGATGCCGCATTTAATTGTGGTTTTCCATTAATTGTAAAAAACACTGATTCAATATACATTTCTAATGAGCTCTTCAATAAATTAGATGCTGCTGGATATGTTGATGGGGAATTGTGTCAAGGAAAAAATGATTATGGAAATGGTGGAATTATTTTTGCAATGTTTATTGCTCCTAAAATAAAATATTGTATTACTGTAGATGAACACGGGAGACTTAGTGAAAAGAAAACATTCGAAGGATATTCACAAGATAAAGTAAAAGTAGAAGATTTTATAAAATTATATTCGGGTAAAACATTATCGACTACAGTTAATAAACCATGGAAAAGATCTTTAGAAACTGGAATTAGTATTCCTGATAAAAATAATAATACTGAAGAAAAAAAATTTTCTGGTCAAATAAATATTCTTAAACGTCAAGCACCTGATGAAAATGAAATTATGTTACCTTATAACGGAGAAGATATTCAAGCTGAAATATTTCAAACAATCGTCAGTGAGAGTAATTTAAGTGATGATGATGATGACACGTGGGAATAATATTTTTTTATTACATCCAAAAACTTATTACATCCAAAAACTTATTACTTCCAAAAACTTATTACACCCAAAAACTTATTACATCCAAAAACTTATTACATCCAAAAACTTATTACTTCCAAAAACTTATTACATCCAAAAACTTATTACTTCCAAAAACTTATTACACCCAAAAACTTATTACATCCAAAAACTTATTACATCCAAAAACTTATTACTTCCAAAAACTTATTACACCCAAAAACTTATTACATCCAAAAACTTATTACATCCAAAAACTTATTACATCCAAAAACTTATTACATCCAAAAACTTATTACTTCCAAAAACTTATTACTTCCAAAAACTTATTACTTCCAAAAACTTATTACACCCAAAAACTTATTACTTCCAAAAACTTATTACATCCAAAAACTTATTACTTCCAAAAACTTATTACATCCAAAAACTTATTACTTTCAAAAATATAATTAATTAATTATAGCACTCACAGCGTTTATATGAAGGTTTTCTCTTCAAATTGTTTGTTTGTTTTGCGCCAGCTAATGTAGATTTGACATAGATTGAATATTTGTCATAGATTGAATATTTAACATAGATTGAATTTCTTGAATAGGCTGCATATTTGACATAGATTGAATATTTGTCATCGATTGAATATTTGTCATAGATTGAATATTTGTCATAGATTGAATATTTGACATAGATTGAATTTCTTGAATAGATTGAATATTTGTCATAGATTGAATTTCTTGAATAGATTGAATATTTGACATAGATTGAATTTCTTGAATAGATTGAATATTTGTCATAGATTGAATATTTGTCATAGATTGAATTTCTTGAATAGATTGAATTTCTTGAATAGATTGAATATTTGTCATAGATTGAATTTCTTGAATAGATTGAATTTCTTGAATAGATTGAATATTTGTCATAGATTGAATATTTGTCATAGATTGAATTTCTTGAATAGATTGAATATTTGACATAGATTGAATTTCTTGAATAGATTGAATTTCTTGAATAGATTGAATATTTGTCATAGATTGAATTTCTTGAATAGATTGAATATTTAACATAGATTGAATTTCTTGAATAGGCTGCATATTTTGAATAGGTTGCATATTTTGAATAGGTTGCATATTTGACATAGATTGAATATTTTGTTGAGATTTTCTATAAGTTGGCGGCCCTGTTGTATCGATGTTGTTCGATGATATTGTTGCTTGTTCGATAATATTGTTGATTGTTCAATAATTTGTTCGTCCCGTTCTTGTGATAAGGTTCTATGGCTACGCGCTACGCGCTACGCCTTAAGAAAATATTACTGTCTGCCGTTGTTCAATTAAGTTTAATATTTTCTACATCTTGCGAGTCTCCGATATATTCAAAAATTCTTCTCATATCCAAGTGTAAGAATATTTTACTTTGTGCTTGCAGATGTATGATTTCCCTTGATAACTTCAGAATTCTTCTCCGCTTTGTCTCCAATCGAACAGATCTTTCAGTAGATCCAACCATTGTGATGATAAGATTTAAACTAAGATTGTAATGTGTTCGTTTTATGAATTGTGTGTGTGTTTAAATAGTAAGTGAAATTTATGAATGGTGATCTAAGCAAAGCGGCATTGTAAGTGTATGAAGTTTGCTTGACAACATACGGGTATGACGACGCGTATGATTAAATGTACTTGAATGACAATGAGGAAATTGCACTGCATTGTAAATCATTTCATCGGCCAGATCCAAAACCAAACTGCCGACAGAAACCAGAATTGTTGCGGTTTTGGCTCGACAATTGGTCTCGACTATCGATACTGCGATATTGTATTGAATACTTGCTATAACAACAGAATATTCCCTCAAAGCAGAGAATGAATTAATAGATTGCTTTTATGCTATTAGCGCTATGTTATGAATGCACAACCCGTATGATCCCTAAACAATCATGCGGTTTGAGAAATGTGGAAACAGATGTTGCTATTGTCTTAATACAGATAAAACAAACAATATCCTCTTAATGGGAGTTCATAAAAATAAAATGGAATATTGTTAAACAAGACATTTTATTCCATTTAAAATGAGCAACATAAAGGAGTTTTTTAAATTATATGGAACACAAACCACGACAAATTTCGACCTAAAGAAAATCGCAAATGAATTAGGAATAAAGAATTTTCATGTTCTAATGAGAGCCGAATTACAATTCCTAAAAAATAAGCCAACAGGAACCTTCAGTTCCCGGAACAAAGTTCCATCAATAACTATAAATTTCATAACGAATCTTCACACTTCAGACCAAAAAGGCGTACATTGGTCAGCGGGGCATAGAAATAAAAATGGAGATAATTACTATTTTGACCGCCCGGAGGGTGAGAACTATTGGTTCGACTCTTATGGATTACCTCCAACAAACGAAGTCAAAAAATTACTTGGCAATGGAATTTATAATACATTTCAAATTCAAAAACCAGGAACTACTTATTGTGGTCAATTGTCTTTATGTTTTATTGAAATTACAGGAAGGAGTGCCATTTCTTGATATTATGTTAGAATTGAACGAACCGTAGGTTCTATGGCTACGCCTAATAAGGGAATTGAACGAACCGTAGGTTCTATGGCTACGCCTAACCAGGGAATTTCATTCCCGAAACGTTAGTTCCAATAATAATAATAATGATAATTAAAAATCAGTTCGTTGTAATTCATTTTGATAAAAACGGCCTCTGATATCTTCATTATCTAAATCTTTGATTTCGTAAGTGATCGGATAAGTTTGATTTATTTTAGAAACTTCAAATATTTATTTAGTCCAGTATCCGACGAAGCCTTTTTCAAATTTATTCTTATATTTAAATATTCTAACTCTATCTCCAATTTTAAATTTCGGCTTAAGTTTCTGCAAATTCGGATTACTCTCATTTGAATAATTATTCTCGAATATTTTCTTCCGTATTAAATCAGGGTCGTCATTCAGGTCAGGTCAAATGAACACCGATGATCGCAAGGAAAATCTTCATTGTCCTTCAAAGTTCCCTCCTACCGAAAAGAAAGAAAAACCCCAGAGAAGATGCAGAAGTTGTGTAGCTTCCAATCAAAGAAAGGACACCAGATACTTTTGTGACACGTGTACAGACAAGCCACCACTCTGTCTGAACTGTTTTCCAACTTGGCATCAATCTTTATAATTATGACATGCCTGAAACCCATATGGGATTGTGTTTTATATACTGTGTTTTACTAAGAGGGAGAATTCTAAAGGACAAATTAAAACTACAAATTAAGAACAAATTAAGCTTAATTTATTGTGTACTAGTATTTTATACATCGTATATCACTGCACAATTAACTTTAGATAATACTCAAACGTTTAAATGAACTGTTGTGACTGATATTTTCACGTGAGAACTACAGAACTAATTAAAATGAAAAAAAAATTTCGAAAAATTGGTTCAGGAACTGGAGGGGGGTATGTAAAATCGGTACCGGGCTCAAAGGGTTAAGATTGTGTTTATAAATTATAGGCATTTTTTAGGATTAAATTTGACTTTTGGGAAAAAATATTTACGATTGGTTAGAAACCCAAGACTTCGTCGATCAAGATTTACGTTTGTGAATGGACAACAACTTCGAGATAACTTTATTAATTGCCTGTTGCACTTTATCTATTGCGTCAAGCAGCGTGTGATGTACTTTAATTTCTTTTCTATTAACTTGCATTTTCTGCTGATTAATCTTCAACGCCGTTTTAAGAGCATTTAGCTTAATTTTAAGAACATCTAATTGTCTTTTAACAGAATCTAACTGTTCTTTATTCTCTTTAGAGTTTTCTTGTAAATTTTTCTTTAATTCATTTTCTAGATTGATTTTAAGATTTTTCATTTCATCAACTTTTTGATTAAGTGAGTTTACCTCATTTATTATTCCATTCATCTTTTTCATTTGTTGAGTAATTTTAGAACTTAATTCATCAACACTTTTTTGGAATGTAGTTTGTAACTGCTTTAAATTTTTTTTAATTCTTTCAGGAAGTTTTTCTATTTCATCTTCTAATTGTTCTTTCAATAATTTTATCTGATGTTTATTTGTAATGACTGCAGATTTTAACTTTATAGAAAGTAATATTAAAATTTTTGATTGTTCAGAAATCTTTTTAAAAAGTTTTGCTATATCTGCTTCTAGCTCTCTATCCTTTTTATCAAGTTTTGATAATTTTTCGTTTAATGATTTGTCATTAAGTTTAAGCAACTTTAATTCATTCATCAGTGGAACCAAAACATCGTTTATATATTTTTCTTTCAAGTCATTGATTTGTGTATCAACATATTGTTTATTTGTTAACTCTGTATTTTGTTGCGGAAGAATAGAAAGATGTAATAGGCCAGATAAAACGTCTTCAGTTTTCATGATGTCATTTTCTATTTCTATTTCTGATTCACGATTATTCGGGATATATGCACCTCCACCAACATTTTGGTAACATCATTTTTAAACAATAAAAGATATATATGTCATGGAAATAAAAATTGTTTTCTCATGAAAATAAAAAATAATTTTTTCACGGATCAACAAAGACAATGAATGGACATCAGATCACTCAGATTCCTTCCATTTCTGAGGCTTCTTCAATTTTCGTCGTCGCCGTTGCCGTCGCCGTCCCCGCCGAAATTCCTTCCATTTCTGAGGCTTCCCCTGTTGAGGTTTCCATTTTTAAAGAAATATTTTGAATACAATCTTCTGGTATATTAGGACAACGTGATATTTTTTGGGCTACCTAGATTTTCATCTGCCTACATTTTCGATCTTCGGGCTTCGCCTACGTGATATTTTTCGACCACGTGATATTTTTTAGATTACGTGATATTTTAAGACCGCCTAAATTTTCATACACGTGACATTTTGAGACCGCCTAAATTTTCGATTACGTGATATTTTGAGACCGCCTAAATTTTCGATTACGTGATATTTTGATTTTTTGAAAATTTGTCACTACCTAAATTTTCGCCCTTCGACCTTCGGCCACATGAAATTTGAAGTCTACCTAAATTTTTGAAATTTTGATTTTTTGAAAATTTTGAAAAAACCCGCAAAAGTGTGACATCCGGAGCAAGCGAAGCGAAGCAAAGCGAAGCGTCGCGCCGGATGTCACACTATATACTACTCTGGACAAATGTAAAGATACATTCAGTGAGTACATGAATGGTAGTTTTGAAACCCGTGCCAATTTCCGCCCTCTCCCGACAGGGCGCGGTAATACCAACTTCCTTGGCAACAAAGCGAAAAGAAGGCGCCAGCAATACGCCGTCATGAAAGAGCTGTAATAAAAAAATGGAAAGATGCTACTCAGCAAATGCTCAGAGGTGGGTGGAAGCAACCTCGCAACTCAGGTTTCCCCCAAGGCATGTCCGACTGACTATTGGAGCACTATTCTAAATGCCGATTCCAAGCTCGACCAACGTGAGTCATTAAGAACTGGAACTCACCATCAACTTCTGGAACCCATTTCAAAGGATGACATTTCTGTGACCCTCAGAGGAATGAAGGATTCCGCAGCTGGCCCAGACTCAATAACAGCAATTGAGTTGTTGAAAGAGCTGGACCTGACTCATGCAACCATCTTGCTGCAACATTTCTTACTCCTCCGTACGGATGTTCTATCAGGTTCTAGGGTGGAGTTTATCCCGAAAAAGGACAATCCGTTTGAACCGGCTGATTTTCGACCAATTGCCATCAGTCCGGTCTTTACACGTCTGTTTCACAAGATTTTGGCCACAAGGTGGACGCGGTGTGCTAACATTGATGAGACCCAATTCGCTTTTCAACAGCGCGAAGGTTGTATGGAAGCCGCTGGCACACTACATGCAGTTATCAAGGATATCCATGATAACTCCGAGAGTGCGAGCATCGCCTTCTTAGATCTGACGAAGGCCCTCGATACGGTGTCTATGGATACCGTTATTCGCGCCGTTATCCTGATTCACTTCTGGAGTGCATATCCGATTACTACCAGAACTCGTCGGTCATCATCGGTGACAAGGAGGTTAGCTGCAGGCGGGGCGTGAGACAAGGAGACCCACTATCACCACTTCTATTTATGTTTGTTATGAGCGAGATCACTTCCCAAATCAAAGCGCCAGCATTCAAGGAGATCGGGAAAGTAGGCGTTAAATTCCTGGCCTATGTGGATGACTTAGTCCTCATTGCTCCCTCGGACGCGATCCTTACAGGGATGCTGGACGACGTTACCACAGGCATGGCCATTGCAGGATTACAACTAAACGCTGATAAATAAAAGGTAATTAAGATCATTGGTTCCAAGAAATTGAAGACAATTTCGTGCGATTCCCGGCCCTTCCAAAACGGCGCAAATTCTATCAGGGCCCTAGAACCAACACAAGAAATTGAATTTTTGGGAATCGAAATCGGCTGGAAAGGAATTACGATAGTGAATTACCAGAAGGTCTTTGCCCATGAGCTCAGCAACATGACACTAGCCCCCCCCCCCACCGCCGAAGCCACAGCAGCGACTACAGATCCTTCGCAACCACTTGGAAACCAAACATCTTTACCAAATGGTCTGTGGTGGGATCGCCAAGGGCACTTTAAGAGCGATCGACAGGGAAATCCGTCGAGCTGTCCGAAGGTGGCTCAAGCTTCCATCTGATATTAGCTTGGGCTTCCTATATTCTTCCATCAAGGACGGCGGCCTTGGCATCCCAAATGTCGAACAGGTGGTGTGGTTTGCTAAGCAAAGGAAAATTGAGAAGATGGCGTCCTCACATCGACCCCTGATGAAAGCCGCGGCCCGTGAGGTCCAATTCTCTCATGCAGCTAAAGTCTTGCGCCACCCCCTCAGAATCGGATCAAAAGCAGTAGCTAATAAGGAAGAGGCCCGAGCAACCTGGATTGAGAAGTGGAGGAAGTCTCACGACGGAGCCCCTCTCACATCCGGATCCTGCGACGGTCAACTGGATCCAACAACCCACCAGAGTCTTCCCACGCCTGTTCATCAAGGCAATAGCACTGCGTGCGGGGACCCTCTCTACGAAGGCAAAAAGATCGAGAGGGAGAAACTATGACGACGTTCGGTGCAGAGGGCTATGCGGCCGAGTCGAGAGCCTACCACATATTCTTGGCAAATGCGGTCTTACTCACGCCGCTAGGATTCGACGACAACGACATCGCCAAGGCTATATCTAAGAAACTTTGTCGTCTTCATTTTAGAACGGTGGACGAGCCCAGTATCATCTCTGGGACATCGTATGCCAAACCTGATATAATCGCGATGGGCACAAATGCGGTCACGATCCTGGAGGTGACGGTGGCAACCGACGGAGCGGAAAAGGAGGCGTTCGACGTTAAGGAGAAGAAATATGGAAACGACAAGACCAAGAAGGACATCAGTGATTACGTGAAGACCGTGTATGGCCTAGATCAACTTTCTATCCTTCCGGTGGTCTTCACCCAACGCGGGTACCTCGAGCCACGTTCGGCAAGAGGCCTGAGGAGGATGAGGATCACCAACATCGATCTGGGTCATCTTGCGCTATGTACATTGAGTGGATCGGCCAAGTGTTACAACTGCTACTGTATGTCTACGTTCCAACTCGAAATGTGAGAATTCGCGGAACTTTAACATCTGGTCCATTTCCCCAAGATTGTGACCACTAGGTGCGTGTTGAGATCTCCGTTTGTGAAATTTCTTGTAAATTTACGGCTCTGGGGCAAACCCCTCCGGGGACCTCTGGGCCTGATATCACCGTTGCGGCTCTGTCCGCTTGTGCCGGGGCACTCGCAACCCTTCTGCAAGGAATAAAATCTATCATAGCCAAATGCCTCGTCATCTGGCGAGAAACGGTCAATTCAGAACTGCCACGGACCAGAGGAATCCGACTGTCTAATTAAAATAAAGCATTATGATGGCCGTTGGTCGGTGTTGACATAATGTGATTTCTGCTCAGTGCTGTGGATGTCAATGTGTAGAAATTCAATGAAGCGCGAGTAAACAGCGGAGTAACTGAAAGCATTGAATGAGGTGAAATGAAAACATTGAAATGCATTGAGCAATTTCAGTACCTCGGGATTGCCTTTACCAACGACGGCATAGATTCAAGTGACAACATCTCACAACAACAAACCAGCCAGAGGTTTGCCGTCCTTAGAGATTTCTTATCCGGAGGACGCTCCACAAGCTATTCTTTGAGCGGTGTCCTGGAACAGTCATGATTTTGAGGAGAAAATAATCATAATCACAAATTTGAGATTCTTAACTTTTATGATTTTACGGTGTCCTGGAACGGTCATGATTTTGAGGAGAAAATAATCATAATCACAAATTTGAGATTCTTAACTTCTATGATTTTACGGTGTCCTGGAACAGTCATGATTTTGAGGAGAAAATAATCATAATCACAAATTTGAGATTCTTAACTTTTATGATTTTACGGTGTCCTGGAACGGACATGATTTTGAGGAGAAAATAATCATAATCTCAAATTTGAGATTCTTAACTTTTATGTTTTTTCGGTGTCCTGGAACGGTCATGATTTTGAGGAGAAAATAATCATAATCTCAAATTTGAGATTTTGAAAAATTTGAAAAATTGGGTATTTTTAAAAACGCCTAAATTGATGAATTTAGGTCTTAAAAACCTGAAAATTGGTCAAAATTCATGAATTTAGTCGTTTTTAAAAATACCAATTTTTCTGAATTTTTCGGTGTCCTGGAACGGTCTTCTTCCCATTACTGACTGAATCAGAGAAGTACTTCTATCTTCTTTGTTTAAAGTTCCTCAATGACCACAGCTTGAATGTAAGTGCTTGAAATCAGTGAATTAGATAGTTCTAGTTTTCTTTTGTTTCACAACTTGATCATCCGTGTTCTTCAGCTAATGTATTCAGCTCATCTACTGCAAACCTCTTCAATGATGTCTTCACTGTTGTTGTTTACCTCCGGCGACAGTTTGTATTTCAACCAGAACACAGCATATTTCTAGCATGTCAAAATATGTTAAAGCATTGCACCATTTCTCCATAAGGAATTTACATCTGCATTCCAACTTTTGAGTGAGTGAACGAGGTTTTTTGTCGTTCACTGGCAAACAAGATTTCTAGTATTTGTCACTGAACTAAAATTTTCCTGTTCTTGGACTGACGAGTGAACTGAACTGATGTAATGGAAAATGTATTCTCACACATCTTCAATATTCGAACATTCACAGCGGTTTGGTGAAGTGATGGTTTGAAATAAGAATGAGTGGACAGAAGGTCACACCACGAACATGAGGCGCAAGTTTCGTATAGACAAATTCTCTACAGCGGTGTCTGTTCCTGAAGTATACAGCACAATGTAAACCGCTCAGGTTGTCTTTCGATGTCTGTCGTTTGCAATTCCATTTGATAGATATCATGCAAGAAGTCAAAACTGTTCTCCTCTCCGTCTTCGTACTCATTGACTTGGTATAAGCAGAGGTGTCTTCATCTGCTTCTGCTGATCGATCGATTTTTTAATTATTTTTTTCATCTTTAAGACCAAACAATTCGAAATTTGTCGATCAAAGTATAAAGGACAAAACATAATTTATGGCAACCGAACTTAATATTTGGTTTAGATGGTTTCTGCAGAGAAATGAGTGATTCCATGACAATGTCTTAAGGTCAGCCTAATTCGATAATACAAGTAAGTAGCTGTAACTAATTACATTCATCTCCAAATTTTTTGATTCGTACATGTACCTATATAAAATAACTCATTTTGTTTACTATTAGTTATTTATTTTAAATACATATGAATATGTGCTAAACCTAGTTTGGCCTGGCTCTAACTCTCATCGGCTTGTCGGCGGTCAGCACATCATGATGAACGTTTCTTGTGCATCCGGACGAAACCTTAAGTAATAGATCCGTGAAATAGGTGTGTAAGTAGTAAAATGCACACAATGCTACAAGAAGAGGATTTCTTCAATCTTCATGGACGTTTATATAATTTAATTTTTTATGTATTTATCTTCATCTTATAATCATCTCATTTCGCATATCATTATTGATCTCATTGACGACTATTTCTGGATATTTTGAAAAGATAACTCCAATGAAGCACTTCCATTGACAACAATCAACCTAATACCTCTATCCCGACTACTTATTACATGAAAAGTCATTTTCCAATGACATACATGAATTGAATACAGTCAAGTTTGATTGGAACGGAAACTACAGCGATTCGCGTCTATTTGTGATTTCAGTCCCTTGAATGAATTTCACGTTGGAACTTGACCCACCTTCCTAGTCAGGCAGTTGCCACTGATTATTAAGAATGTCTATTCCACACAAGAAAATGGAGCGAGACGTCCATTTATATGGTGATGAATCAACTGACTTGATTTTATGACACCACTCACTATCAGTGTCTTGGGAACGGGCTTGTCGTTCTCGGTGGTATAGGCAGGTCATTACGTGACTGTTTGGAGGTTCTCCTTCGAAGGGTAATGAGAGTCATTCTCGTGTTCCACCTTGGGAGACAATTAAGACGAATACGACAGTAGTAACAAAAGGTCCAGAATAAACACAGCGCGCCCCCCTCCCCCCTCCCCTCCCCCTCCCCTCCCCCCCCCTCTGGAACGGCAGAGTGTCGTGGTCGGCCGCCGTGGTGCTTTGGGTCTGAGTGTCGTGGTGGACTTGGGCGACCGCCAGGATTAGTCTTGAGGCTATAGTGTGTGATGTTTTTCGTGCTGAATGTTGGGTTGTAAAATGGGTTGTTTCGAGTGGAAGGAGTGGTCGGATGAGAAAACGGAGGTCGGATTCGAGTTCAGCGTGAAATTCTGCATCGGTAGGGTGAGTTTCAAGGCAATCGGTGAGAAAAAATTTTCAACATTTTTCGAAAAACGACAGAGTTAGAATTTGGGACGTTTTGGTGTGTAGCGTCCAAACGAAGAATCGGATGAGAAAACGGAGGCCAGATTCGGGTTCAGCGTGAAATTCTGCATCGGTAGGGTGAGTTTCAAGTCAATCGGAGAGAAAAATTTTCACTGACCTCCCCCCCCCCTCTGGACAGCTTGCTTCGATTTTGGCTTCCAGTGGACGGATTTTGTCGTGCGATAGCTCGTTTGAAAGCTAAGAGTGAGACAAATTCACTGAAAGAATCGGCTTGTTCATATCTGTCTTCGTTTAGATGTGAGACGCCTTTTAAGATTTTGGGACATTGGCGAAAAACGACAGAGTTAGAATTTGGGACGTTTTGGGCTGTAGCTTCAAAACGAAGCATCGGATTGGAAAACGGATTTCAGATTTGGAATCAGCGTGAAATTCTCTATCTGTATGGTGAGTTTCAAGTCAATCGGAGAGAAAAAATTTTCAACATTTTCGAAAAAACGACAGAGTTAGAATTTGGGACGTTTTGGTGTGTAGCGCCCAAACGAAGCATCGGATGAGAAAACGGAGGCCAGATTCGGAATCTACGTGAAATTTTGGGTTAGGAAGGATGTTTCCAGCGAAATCGGAGAGAAAAAATTTTCGGCTGACGTCCCCCCCCCTCTGGACAGCTTGCTTCGATTTTGGCTTCTAGTGGACGGATTTTGTCGTGCGATAGCTCGTTTGAAAGCTAAGAGTGAGACAAATTCAGTGAAAGAATCGGCTTGTTCCTATCTGTCTTCGTTTAGATGTGAGACGCCATTTAAGATTTTGGGACATTGGCAAAAAACGACAGAGTTAGAATTTGGGACGTTTTGGGCTCTAGCTTCAAAACGAAGCATCGGATTGGAAAACGGATTTCAGATTTGGAATCAGCGTGAAATTCTTTATCTGTATGGTGAGTTTCAAGGCAATCGGAGAGAAAAAATTTTCAACATTTTTCGAAAAAACGACAGAGTTAGAATTTGGGACGTTTTGGTGTGTAGCGCCCAAACGAAGCATCGGATGAGAAAACGGAGGCCAGATTCGGAATCTACGTGAAATTTTGGGTTAGGAAGGACGTTTCCAGCGAAATCGGAGATAAAAAATTTTTCGCTGACGTCCCCCCCCCCTCTGGACAGCTTGCTTCGATTTTGGCTTCCAGTGGACGGATTTTGTCGTGCGATAGCTCGTTTGAAAGCTAAGAGTGAGACAAATTCAGTGAAAGAATCGGCTTGTTCCTATCTGTCTTCATTCAAAAGTTAGAGCGGTTACAAGATTTTAGGTCGGAGCTCGCTTACCTGAAAAAATCCTAAGTGTCAGAGTGACTTTGTATGGGTAAAATTTTGAAAATTTTCCAAAGTGTGGAATTTCGACCTGGGACCGTCACCAAAACATTTTTCATCAAATTTTGAAATTTCACTGACGTCCCCCCCCCCTCTGGACAGCTTGCTTCGATTTTGACTTCCAGTGGACTGATTTTGTCGTGCGATAGCTCGTTTGAAAGCTAAGAGTGAGACAAATTCAGTGAAAGAATCGGCTTGTTCCTATCTGTCTTCGTTTAGATGTGAGACGCCATTTAAGATTTTGGGACATTGGCAAAAAACGACAGAGTTAGAATTTGGGACGTTTTGGGCTCTAGCTTCAAAACGAAGCATCGGATTGGAAAACGGATTTCAGATTTGGAATCAGCGTCAGATTCTTTATCTGTATGGTGAGTTTCAAGTCAATCGGAGAGAAAAAATTTTCAACATTTTTCGAAAAAACGACAGAGTTAGAATTTGGGACGTTTTGGTGTGTAGCGCCCAAACGAAGCATCGGATGAGAAAACGGAGGGCAGATTCGGAATCTACGTGAAATTTTGGGTTAGGAAGGACGTTTCCAGCGAAATCGGAGATAAAAAATTTTTCGCTGACGTCCCCCCCCCCTCTGGACAGCTTGCTTCGATTTTGGCTTCCAGTGGACGGATTTTGTCGTGCGATAGCTCGTTTGAAAGCTAAGAGTGAGACAAATTCAGTGAAAGAATCGGCTTGTTCCTATCTGTCTTCGTTTAGGTGTGAGACGCCATTTAAGATTTTGTGACATTGGCGAAAAACGACAGAGTTAGAATTTGGGACGTTTTGGGCTCTAACTTCAAAACGAAGCATCGGATTGGAAAACGGATTTCAGATTTGGAATCAGCGTCAGATTCTTTATCTGTATGGTGAGTTTCATGTCAATCGGAGAGTTTCAAGTCATCGGCGAGAAAAATTTTCAACATTTTTCGGAAAAACGACAGAGTTAGAATTTTTGCGATGGCTGCCTACTGTAGAGCCAAAACGAAGCATCGGATGGGAAAACGGAGGTCAGATTCGGATTCAGCGTCAAATTCTACATGGAAATGGTGTATTTCCAGCTCAATCGGAGCACTAGAACCGGAGATAGACGGGATTTTTAGTGTTTGGATGATGGGTATTACGTCATCAGCTGATCGCCACACACTCTATAAGCTGGGAACCAACGGAGACTTGTCATTTAGAGGAGAACGATTGTCAGAGGTAGGTCGTTTCTCTGAGCTCCGATGATAGCTTCGGACATTCCAAATTCCAAGTTTCTGTAAGAAACCGACTTAGAAAATTTCATTGCTGATATCAGCTAAGGCGTCAGACTTAGAGGTTCGCCAGGAGATGGCCTTCGTCTCCAGGCCATAAAAGACTCCAAAACTTTAAAGGCTCGTAACTTTGCTTCTACAAGTCCGTTTGACTTGATTCAAAAAAGGTTCGGTCGCTATTGACCTGCCCTAAGTGATGGACTACTTATAAAATTTCATAAGTAGTGCTAAAAAGTTGAAAAATTTAAATTCACTAGTTTTGGAGGTTTTCTGGGGTTTTCGACCCTGCTGAAGTCAATGAAAGCATTTTTAATGATGTCTGAGCCAGTCTTCTCATGGTATAAGCGGCTTTTCACTGAAAGCGAGCAAGACACGGAGAGTTTTGCTGTAATATTCCACTGACAGGGTGTTCCTTCGGGACGGCGGACGATGCCGTAGTGATAAGTGTGGCAAGGGAATGTGTCATATTTAAGACCGTAACCGCTGGGACAACTCATGTCTCATGTTGGGCATTTGACACAGCTCTCAACGTAGCACTTTGAACGCCAATCGGTTGAGTCTTAGCTATCTTGTCATGGGTGGCCTCTAAACATCTCCATTGCAAAACGCTGGTGAATCAAGCTCTCTACGGCTTGCTATCAAGCAGATCAAAGCAATAACTTGGGATGTTTCCTCAAGGTTTTCAAGTATGCTGAGTTCAAATCTGCTAACAGATTTCAAATTCAACTAAGACTAAGGCAGCTTTGAGGGGTTAGATCCCAGCTACTGTTCACTACCTTTGACTCGGCGTTGCTGTTACCACTTCGGGGCAGTGACAATGATGTCTTCAGCTGTAAAGAGCGGGTATCGGGGAAGATCTCTCACTTCCCTAGTGATCAGTACAAGGCCTTCGGGCTGTCGACGGGATCGAGTGCCACTCACTACACTCAAATCTATCATTCCTCACTAAGTGTAAATTACTGACTATACATTTGTCCTGCTATCAGGTTATTTTTGACTTGCTATCTAGTTGAATAGTCTCTTGCTATCAAGAGATTCACTTCTACTCATAAAGCATATCATCGCTGTAATACCTCCTTTGCTCGAGCGTTCCTTCGGGACGGCGGGTACTGCCGTAGAGGGATTGTGTTGCACGGGTTGTTCGTCGTTTGTTAGACCGAAACCTCTGAGCCGTTGCTCATGTTGGGCGTTCGACTTCATACTCAACGTGACGCTTTCTCTCGCCAGGTCAGAGTACTTCAGCCATTCGACAAAGGTTAGTCTTTATGATATGGAGTAGAGTGAAATGTAATTCATTAGATGTCCCTTCAATGATTGCTCCCATGATAAACGTTGATGAGACAAATGAAATGATTCTCATCTTCCCTTTTCAATGATTGAAATCTACTAACACACTACCGTATAATCGGCCACTATGGGGCAAGACATGATAGAGCCTTCAATGCGCTTTGCCCTGGGCAGTCTTTAGACTGGCGAATACTATCATTAAGTTGAATCTGCTATCAGTCAACTTGAACGTTGCGTCGCATTAGAGGGGTATATAAACCACTGCCTCTCATTTCATTTCAATCATGCAGACGCCGAACAGTCAAGTCAGCTCTCCTCGCGGACCGCAGTTAAGGCCGCGAAATTTATTTGAGGAGTTTGTCAGGCTAGAGGAGCAAGACAGAGTTTTTAATAATCTTGCTCGGATTGGCAATCCGATGACAGCAACTGCTGTCAATCCAACGGAATGGCGCTACATTCCACTTTTTAGCCATGTACCAGTTAGTGTGGAAGTCGACAGTGCTACCAAAGAGAGAGTCAAAGACTCTCTCAGTAGAATTGGTAGGGTGTAAGATGACATTACTCCCGAGAACGAACCATCGGCTCTCTTAAGGGCCACCATGGGGCAAGACATGATAGAACCTCCTCGCGGTTTGCCCTGGGCAGTCTTCGGACTGGCGAATACTATCATTAAGTTGAATCTGCTATCAGTCAACTTGAACGTTGCAAATGAAGTTCGGTGTAATACTTCCTTTCGACGGGCGTTCCTGTAAAGGGCGGCGGTGAAACCCGTAGCTATGTATACCGCAAGGGACATTCGGCAATGGTCAATCTTGTTAAACCTCTCTGCGTCATGTTTGCAAGTGATTGCCTCTGTCTCAACGTAGTATGCATTCGCGCCAGGGCGACATTTAGCCAACTGTCGAAGGTTGCCTAAAACTTTCCATTGCATACGTTATGAGAACCATGAGTTCTACCTGTCTCTATCAATGAGACGAATTGATGAATGGAATGAAATGGGAGGACACTCACGCGCCACACGCAACATAACACACTTCTCTCTTTCGTAGTCTAACAAGCTCTTTACACATGGATCGCAGTCGATTGCTATCCCTGTATCAGAAGTGTAAGCTATCTTAATTTTATTTGACACTATTTCATCTATCATCATCGTCCATATGAAATGTTTTAAGATTTACAAGTTAGAAATAAAGTTTCAATAGTGTATGCGTTAGAAATAAAGGTGTAACTGTTTGTAAAAATAAGATCGCAAGATTTACTAGTTTACAAGTTAGACTAAGTGTAAATTAAAAATAAAATTATAACTGTTTCAAGAGTTTACAAGTTAGAAATTAAGTTTTAGCTGTTTGTATATCAAAATAAAGTTTCAAGAGTTTACAAGTTAGAAATAAAGTTTCAATAGTGTATATGTTAGAAATAAAGGTGTAACTGTTTGTAAAAATAAGATCGCAAGATTTACTAGTTTACAAGTTAGACTAAGTGTAAATTAAAAATAAATTATAACTGTTCACGTGTTAAAGCGTTGATGCAACGATGAACAATTAATAAGCTGAAAAGTTTTAGATTCACTTTAACATTATCATATGTTTACAGATAGAAATGTATTACAGCAAAGCTACTTCATGAGTTAGTTTGCCAGGAGTGTATCATCTCAAACTTTTACTCGGGCGACATTTAGCCAACTGTCGAAGGTTGCCTAAAACTTTCCATTGCATACGTTATGAGAGCCATGAGTTCTACCTGTCTCTATCAATGAGACGAATTGATGAATGGAATGAAAGGGAGGACACTCACGCGCCACACGCAATATAACACACTTCTCTCTTCCGTAGTCTAACAAGCTCTTTACACATGGATCGCAGTCGATTGCTATCCCTGTATCAGAAGTGTAAGCTATCTTAATTTATTTGACACTATTTCATCTATTATCATCATCGTCCATATGAAATGTTTTAAGATTTACAAGTTAGACTAAGCGTTCTACTATTTGTAAATGAAAGATATAGTTTCAACAGTTTACAGATTGAAAATAAAGTTTCAATAGTGTGTGTGTGTGTGTATGTTAAGAATAAAGTTTTATCTGTTTGTATGTTAGAAATAGAATGAAGTTTCACCAGTTTACAAGTTAAGAATAAAGCTCTATCTGTTTATATGTTAGAAATAAAATAAAGTTTCAATAGTTTGCAAGTTAAAAATAAAGTTTCAACCGTTTACAAGTTTTAAAATAAAGTTTAAATAGTGTGCAAGATAAAAAATAAAGTTTGAACAGTTTACAAGCTGAAATAAAGTTTTAATAGTGTACACGTTGGAAATAAAGTTTTAATAGTTTATGTGCTTCAAAATAGAGTTATAACAGTTTATATGTTAGAAATAAAATGAAGTTTCATCAGTTTACAAGTTAAGAATAAAGTTCTATCTGTTTGTCTGATAGAAATAAAACAAAGTTTCAACCGTTTACAAGTTAAAAATAAAGTTTCAACAGTTTACAAGTTAAAATTAAAGCTTCAACAATTACAAGTTAAAAATAAAACTTCAAAAGTTTACCAGTTAGAAATAAAGTTTCATCAGTTTACAAGTCAAAATAAAGTTTCAACAGATTATAAGTTAAAAGAAAAGTTCCAATAGTATGTGCATTAGAAATAACGTTTCAGCTGTTTGTATGTTAGAAATAAGATAAAGTTTCAATTGTGTGTACGTTAGAAATAAAGTTCTATCTGTTTCTATGATGAAATAAAACAAAGTTTCAACCGTTAACAAGTTAAAAATAAAGTTTCAAGAGTTTACAAGTTAAAACTAATGTTTCAATAGTGTATGTATGTTAAGAATAAAGTTAGAACAGTTTACAAGCTGAAATAAAGTTTTAATAGTGTACACGTTGGAAATAAAGTTTTAATAGTTTATGTGCTTCAAAATAGAGTTATAACAGTTTATATGTTAGAAATAAAGTTTCAACAGTCTACAAGTTAAAAATAAAATTATAACTGTTTCAAGAGTTTACAAGTTAGAAATTAAGTTTCAATGGTGTATGCGTTAGAAATAAAGTTTTAGCTGTTTGTATATCAAAATAAAGTTTCAAGAGTTTACAAGTTAGAAATAAAATGAAGGTTCACCAGTTTACAAGTTAAGAATGAAGTTCTATCTGTTTGTATGTTAGAAATAAAACAAAGTTTCAACCGTTAACAAGTTAAAAATAAAGTTTTAAGAGTTACAAGTTAAAACTAATGTTTCAATAGTGTGTATATGTTAAGAATAAAGTTTTATCTGTTTGTATGTTAGAAATAGAATGAAGTTTCACCAGTTTACAAGTTAAGAATAAAGTTCTATCTGTTTATATGTTAGAAATAAAATAAAGTTTCAATAGTTTGCAAGTTAAAAATAAAGTTTCAACCGTTTACAAGTTTTAAAATAAAGTTTAAATAGTGTGCAAGATAAAAAATAAAGTTTGAACAGTTTACAAGCTGAAATAAAGTTTTAATAGTGTACACGTTGGAAATAAAGTTTTAATAGTTTATGTGCTTCAAAATAGAGTTATAACAGTTTATATGTTAGAAATAAAATGAAGTTTCATCATTTTACAAGTTAAGAATAAAGTTCTATCTGTTTGTCTGATAGAAATAAAACAAAGTTTCAACCGTTTACAAGTTAAAAATAAAGTTTCAACAGTTTACAAGTTAAAATTAAAGCTTCAACAATTACAAGTTAAAAATAAAACTTCAAAAGTTTACCAGTTAGAAATAAAGTTTCATCAGTTTACAAGTCAAAATAAAGTTTCAACAGATTATAAGTTAAAAGAAAAGTTCCAATAGTATGTGCATTAGAAATAACGTTTCAGCTGTTTGTATGTTAGAAATAAGATAAAGTTTCAATTGTATGTACGTTAGAAATAAAGTTCTATCTGTTTCTATGATAGAAATAAAACAAAGTTTCAACCGTTAACAAGTTAAAAATAAAGTTTCAAGAGTTTACAAGTTAAAACTAATGTTTCAATAGTGTATGTATGTTAAGAATAAAGTTAGAACAGTTTACAAGCTGAAATAAAGTTTTAATAGTGTACACGTTGGAAATAAAGTTTTAATAGTTTATGTGCTTCAAAATAGAGTTATAACAGTTTATATGTTAGAAATAAAATGAAGTTTCATCAGTTTACAAGTTAAGAATAAAGTTCTATCTGTTTGTATGTTAGAAATAAAACAAAGTTTCAACCGTTAACAAGTTAAAAATAAAGTTTTAAGAGTTTACAAGTTTAACTAATGTTTCAATAGTGTGTGTATGTTAAGAATAAAGTTTTATCTGTTTGTATGTTAGAAATAGAATGAAGTTTCACCAGTTTACAAGTTACGAATAAAGTTCTATCTCTTTAAGTTTATAAGTTAAGAATAAAGTTCTATCTGTTTATATGTTAGAAATAGAATGAAGTTTCACCAGTTTACAAGTTAAGAATAAAGTTCTATCTGTTTATATGTTAGAAATAAAATAAAGTTTCAACAGTCTACAAGTTAAAAATAAAATTATAACTGTTTCAAGAGTTTACAAGTTAGAAATTAAGTTTCAATGGTGTATGCGTTAGAAATAAAGTTTTAGCTGTTTGTATATCAAAATAAAGTTTCAAGAGTTTACAAGTTAGAAATAAAATGAAGGTTCACCAGTTTACAAGTTAAGAATGAAGTTCTATCTGTTTGTATGTACGTTCTCGGTGGTATAGGCAGGTCATTACGTGACTGTTTGGAGGTTCTCCTTCGAAGGGCAATGAGAGTCATTCTCGTGTTCCACCTTGGGAGACAATTAAGACGAATACGACAGTAGTAACAAAAGGTCCAGAATAAACACAGCGCGCCCCCCTCCCCCCCTCCCCTCCCCCTCCCCTCCCCCTCCCCCCCCTCTGGAACGGCAGAGTGTCGTGGTCGGCCGCCGTGGTGCTTTGGGTCTGAGTGTCGTGGTGGACTTGGGCGACCGCCAGGATTAGTCTTGAGGCTATAGTGTGTGATGTTTTTCGTGCTGAATGTTGGGTTGTAAAATGGGTTGTTTCGAGTGGAAGGAGTGGTCGGATGAGAAAACGGAGGTCGGATTCGAGTTCAGCGTGAAATTCTGCATCGGTAGGGTGAGTTTCAAGTCAATCGGAGAGAAAAATTTTCACTGACCTCCCCCCCCTCTGGACAGCTTGCTTCGATTTTGGCTTCCAGTGGACGGATTTTGTCGTGCAATAGCTCGTTTGAAAGCTAAGAGTGAGACAAATTCACTGAAAGAATCGGCTTGTTCATATCTGTCTTCGTTTAGATGTGAGACGCCTTTTAAGATTTTGGGACATTGGCGAAAAACGACAGAGTTAGAATTTGGGACGTTTTGGGCTGTAGCTTCAAAACGAAGGCTCGGATGGGAAAACGGATTTCAGATTTGGAATCAGCGTGAAATTCTTTATCTGTATGGTGAGTTTCAAGTCAATCGGAGAGAAAAAATTTTCAACATTTTCGAAAAAACGACAGAGTTAGAATTTGGGACGTTTTGGTGTGTAGCGCCCAAACGAAGCATCGGATGAGAAAACGGAGGCCAGATTCGGGTTCAGCGTGAAATTCTGCATCGGTAGGGTGAGTTTCAAGTCAATCGGAGAGAAAAATTTTCACTGACCTCCCCCCCCTCTGGACAGCTTGCTTCGATTTTGGCTTCCAGTGGACGGATTTTGTCGTGCGATAGCTCGTTTGAAAGCTAAGAGTGAGACAAATTCACTGAAAGAATCGGCTTGTTCATATCTGTCTTCGTTTAGATGTGAGACGCCTTTTAAGATTTTGGGACATTGGCGAAAAACGACAGAGTTAGAATTTGGGACGTTTTGGGCTGTAGCTTCAAAACGAAGCATCGGATTGGAAAACGGATTTCAGATTTGGAATCAGCGTGAAATTCTTTATCTGTATGGTGAGTTTCAAGTCAATCGGAGAGAAAAAATTTTCAACATTTTTCGAAAAAACGACAGAGTTAGAATTTGGGACGTTTTGGTGTGTAGCGCCCAAACGAAGCATCGGATGAGAAAACGGAGGCCAGATTCGGAATCTACGTGAAATTTTGGGTTAGGAAGGATGTTTCCAGCGAAATCGGAGAGAAAAAATTTTCGGCTGACGTCCCCCCCCCCTCTGGACAGCTTGCTTCGATTTTGGCTTCTAGTGGACGGATTTTGTCGTGCGATAGCTCGTTTGAAAGCTAAGAGTGAGACAAATTCAGTGAAAGAATCGGCTTGTTCCTATCTGTCTTCGTTTAGATGTGAGACGCCATTTAAGATTTTGGGACATTGGCAAAAAACGACAGAGTTAGAATTTGGGACGTTTTGGGTTGTAGCTTCAAAACGAAGCATCGGATTGGAAAACGGATTTCAGATTTGGAATCAGCGTGAAATTCTCTATCTGTATGGTGAGTTTCAAGGCAATCGGAGAGAAAAAATTTTCAACATTTTTCGAAAAAACGACAGAGTTAGAATTTGGGACGTTTTGGTGTGTAGCGCCCAAACGAAGCATCGGATGAGAAAACGGAGGCCAGATTCGGAATCTACGTGAAATTTTGGGTTAGGAAGGACGTTTCCAGCGAAATCGGAGATAAAAAATTTTTCGCTGACGTCCCCCCCCCTCTGGACAGCTTGCTTCGATTTTGGCTTCCAGTGGACGGATTTTGTCGTGCGATAGCTCGTTTGAAAGCTAAGAGTGAGACAAATTCAGTGAAAGAATCGGCTTGTTCCTATCTGTCTTCATTCAAAAGTTAGAGCGGTTACAAGATTTTAGGTCGGAGCTCGCTTACCTGAAAAAATCCTAAGTGTCAGAGTGACTTTGTATGGGTAAAATTTTGAAAATTTTCCAAAGTGTGGAATTTCGACCTGGGACCGTCACCAAAACATTTTTCATCAAATTTTGAAATTTCACTGACGTCCCCCCCCCTCTGGACAGCTTGCTTCGATTTTGACTTCCAGTGGACTGATTTTGTCGTGCGATAGCTCGTTTGAAAGCTAAGAGTGAGACAAATTCACTGAAAGAATCGGCTTGTTCCTATCTGTCTTCGTTTAGATGTGAGACGCCATTTAAGATTTTGGGACATTGGCAAAAAACGACAGAGTTAGAATTTGGGACGTTTTGGGCTCTAGCTTCAAAACGAAGCATCGGATTGGAAAACGGATTTCAGATTTGGAATCAGCGTCAGATTGTTTATCTGTATGGTGAGTTTCAAGTCAATCGGAGAGAAAAAATTTTCAACATTTTTCGAAAAAACGACAGAGTTAGAATTTGGGACGTTTTGGTGTGTAGCGCCCAAACGAAGCATCGGATGAGAAAACGGAGGGCAGATTCGGAATCTACGTGAAATTTTGGGTTAGGAAGGACGTTTCCAGCGAAATCGGAGATAAAAAATTTTTCGCTGACGTCCCCCCCCCCTCTGGACAGCTTGCTTCGATTTTGGCTTCCAGTGGACGGATTTTGTCGTGCGATAGCTCGTTTGAAAGCTAAGAGTGAGACAAATTCACTGAAAGAATCGGCTTGTTCCTATCTGTCTTCATTCAAAAGTTAGAGCGGTTACAAGATTTTAGGTCGGAGCTCGCTTACCTGAAAAAATCCTAAGTGTCAGAGTGACTTTGTATGGGTAAAATTTTGAAAATTTTCCAAAGTGTGGAATTTCGACCTGGGACCGTCACCAAAACATTTTTCATCAAATTTTGAAATTTCACTGACGTCCCCCCCCCTCTGGACAGCTTGCTTCGATTTTGACTTCCAGTGGACTGATTTTGTCGTGCGATAGCTCGTTTGAAAGCTAAGAGTGAGACAAATTCACTGAAAGAATCGCTTGTTCCTATCTGTCTTCGTTTAGATGTGAGACGCCATTTAAGATTTTGGGACATTGGCAAAAAACGACAGAGTTAGAATTTGGGACGTTTTGGGCTCTAGCTTCAAAACGAAGCATCGGATTGGAAAACGGATTTCAGATTTGGAATCAGCGTCAGATTGTTTATCTGTATGGTGAGTTTCAAGTCAATCGGAGAGAAAAAATTTTCAACATTTTTCGAAAAAACGACAGAGTTAGAATTTGGGACGTTTTGGTGTGTAGCGCCCAAACGAAGCATCGGATGAGAAAACGGAGGGCAGATTCGGAATCTACGTGAAATTTTGGGTTAGGAAGGACGTTTCCAGCGAAATCGGAGATAAAAAATTTTTCGCTGACGTCCCCCCCCCTCTGGACAGCTTGCTTCGATTTTGGCTTCCAGTGGACGGATTTTGTCGTGCGATAGCTCGTTTGAAAGCTAAGAGTGAGACAAATTCACTGAAAGAATCGGCTTGTTCCTATCTGTCTTCGTTTAGGTGTGAGACGCCATTTAAGATTTTGTGACATTGGCGAAAAACGACAGAGTTAGAATTTGGGACGTTTTGGGCTCTAACTTCAAAACGAAGCATCGGATTGGAAAACGGATTTCAGATTTGGAATCAGCGTCAGATTCTTTATCTGTATGGTGAGTTTCATGTCAATCGGAGAGTTTCAAGTCATCGGCGAGAAAAATTTTCAACATTTTTCGGAAAAACGACAGAGTTAGAATTTTTGCGATGGCTGCCTACTGTAGAGCCAAAACGAAGCATCGGATGGGAAAACGGAGGTCAGATTCGGATTCAGCGTCAAATTCTACATGGAAATGGTGTATTTCCAGCTCAATCGGAGCACTAGAACCGGAGATAGAGGGGTTTTTAGTGTTTGGATGATGGGTATTACGTCATCAGCTGATCGCCACACACTCTATAAGCTGGGAACCAACGGAGACTTGTCATTTAGAGGAGAACGATTGTCAGAGGTAGGTCGTTTCTCTGAGCTCCGATGATAGCTTCGGACATTCCAAATTCCAAGTTTCTGTAAGAAACCGACTTAGAAAATTTCATTGCTGATATCAGCTAAGGCGTCAGACTTAGAGGTTCGCCAGGAGATGGCCTTCGTCTCCAGGCCATAAAAGACTCCAAAACTTTAAAGGCTCGTAACTTTGCTTCTACAAGTCCGTTTGACTTGATTCAAAAAAGGTTCGGTCGCTATTGACCTGCCCTAAGTGATGGACTACTTATAAAATTTCATAAGTAGTGCTAAAAAGTTGAAAAATTTAAATTCACTAGTTTTGGAGGTTTTCTGGGGTTTTCGACCCTGCTGAAGTCAATGAAAGCATTTTTAATGATGTCTGAGCCAGTCTTCTCATGGTATAAGCGGCTTTTCACTGAAAGCGAGCAAGACACGGAGAGTTTTGCTGTAATATTCCACTGACAGGGTGTTCCTTCGGGACGGCGGACGATGCCGTAGTGATAAGTGTGGCAAGGGAATGTGTCATATTTAAGACCGTAACCGCTGGGACAACTCATGTCTCATGTTGGGCATTTGACACAGCTCTCAACGTAGCACTTTGAACGCCAATCGGTTGAGTCTTAGCTATCTTGTCATGGGTGGCCTCTAAACATCTCCATTGCAAAACGCTGGTGAATCAAGCTCTCTACGGCTTGCTATCAAGCAGATCAAAGCAATAACTTGGGATGTTTCCTCAAGGTTTTCAAGTATGCTGAGTTCAAATCTGCTAACAGATTTCAAATTCAACTAAGACTAAGGCAGCTTTGAGGGGTTAGATCCCAGCTACTGTTCACTACCTTTGACTCGGCGTTGCTGTTACCACTTCGGGGCAGTGACAATGATGTCTTCAGCTGTAAAGAGCGGGTATCGGGGAAGATCTCTCACTTCCCTAGTGATCAGTACAAGGCCTTCGGGCTGTCGACGGGATCGAGTGCCACTCACTACACTCAAATCTATCATTCCTCACTAAGTGTAAATTACTGACTATACATTTGTCCTGCTATCAGGTTATTTTTGACTTGCTATCTAGTTGAATAGTCTCTTGCTATCAAGAGATTCACTTCTACTCATAAAGCATATCATCGCTGTAATACCTCCTTTGCTCGAGCGTTCCTTCGGGACGGCGGGTACTGCCGTAGAGGGATTGTGTTGCACGGGTTGTTCGTCGTTTGTTAGACCGAAACCTCTGAGCCGTTGCTCATGTTGGGCGTTCGACTTCATACTCAACGTGACGCTTTCTCTCGCCAGGTCAGAGTACTTCAGCCATTCGACAAAGGTTAGTCTTTATGATATGGAGTAGAGTGAAATGTAATTCATTAGATGTCCCTTCAATGATTGCTCCCATGATAAACGTTGATGAGACAAATGAAATGATTCTCATCTTCCCTTTTCAATGATTGAAATCTACTAACACACTACCGTATAATCGGCCACTATGGGGCAAGACATGATAGAGCCTTCAATGCGCTTTGCCCTGGGCAGTCTTTAGACTGGCGAATACTATCATTAAGTTGAATCTGCTATCAGTCAACTTGAACGTTGCGTCGCATTAGAGGGGTATATAAACCACTGCCTCTCATTTCATTTCAATCATGCAGACGCCGAACAGTCAAGTCAGCTCTCCTCGCGGACCGCAGTTAAGGCCGCGAAATTTATTTGAGGAGTTTGTCAGGCTAGAGGAGCAAGACAGAGTTTTTAATAATCTTGCTCGGATTGGCAATCCGATGACAGCAACTGCTGTCAATCCAACGGAATGGCGCTACATTCCACTTTTTAGCCATGTACCAGTTAGTGTGGAAGTCGACAGTGCTACCAAAGAGAGAGTCAAAGACTCTCTCAGTAGAATTGGTAGGGTGTAAGATGACATTACTCCCGAGAACGAACCATCGGCTCTCTTAAGGGCCACCATGGGGCAAGACATGATAGAACCTCCTCGCGGTTTGCCCTGGGCAGTCTTCGGACTGGCGAATACTATCATTAAGTTGAATCTGCTATCAGTCAACTTGAACGTTGCAAATGAAGTTCGGTGTAATACTTCCTTTCGACGGGCGTTCCTGTAAAGGGCGGCGGTGAAACCCGTAGCTATGTATACCGCAAGGGACATTCGGCAATGGTCAATCTTGTTAAACCTCTCTGCGTCATGTTTGCAAGTGATTGCCTCTGTCTCAACGTAGTATGCATTCGCGCCAGGGCGACATTTAGCCAACTGTCGAAGGTTGCCTAAAACTTTCCATTGCATACGTTATGAGAACCATGAGTTCTACCTGTCTCTATCAATGAGACGAATTGATGAATGGAATGAAATGGGAGGACACTCACGCGCCACACGCAACATAACACACTTCTCTCTTTCGTAGTCTAACAAGCTCTTTACACATGGATCGCAGTCGATTGCTATCCCTGTATCAGAAGTGTAAGCTATCTTAATTTTATTTGACACTATTTCATCTATCATCATCGTCCATATGAAATGTTTTAAGATTTACAAGTTAGAAATAAAGTTTCAATAGTGTATGCGTTAGAAATAAAGGTGTAACTGTTTGTAAAAATAAGATCGCAAGATTTACTAGTTTACAAGTTAGACTAAGTGTAAATTAAAAATAAAATTATAACTGTTTCAAGAGTTTACAAGTTAGAAATTAAGTTTTAGCTGTTTGTATATCAAAATAAAGTTTCAAGAGTTTACAAGTTAGAAATAAAGTTTCAATAGTGTATATGTTAGAAATAAAGGTGTAACTGTTTGTAAAAATAAGATCGCAAGATTTACTAGTTTACAAGTTAGACTAAGTGTAAATTAAAAATAAATTATAACTGTTCACGTGTTAAAGCGTTGATGCAACGATGAACAATTAATAAGCTGAAAAGTTTTAGATTCACTTTAACATTATCATATGTTTACAGATAGAAATGTATTACAGCAAAGCTACTTCATGAGTTAGTTTGCCAGGAGTGTATCATCTCAAACTTTTACTCGGGCGACATTTAGCCAACTGTCGAAGGTTGCCTAAAACTTTCCATTGCATACGTTATGAGAGCCATGAGTTCTACCTGTCTCTATCAATGAGACGAATTGATGAATGGAATGAAAGGGAGGACACTCACGCGCCACACGCAATATAACACACTTCTCTCTTCCGTAGTCTAACAAGCTCTTTACACATGGATCGCAGTCGATTACTATCCCTGTATCAGAAGTGTAAGCTATCTTAATTTATTTGACACTATTTCATCTATTATCATCATCGTCCATATGAAATGTTTTAAGATTTACAAGTTAGACTAAGCGTTCTACTATTTGTAAATGAAAGATATAGTTTCAACAGTTTACAGATTGAAAATAAAGTTTCAATAGTGTGTGTGTGTGTGTATGTTAAGAATAAAGTTTTATCTGTTTGTATGTTAGAAATAGAATGAAGTTTCACCAGTTTACAAGTTAAGAATAAAGCTCTATCTGTTTATATGTTAGAAATAAAATAAAGTTTCAATAGTTTGCAAGTTAAAAATAAAGTTTCAACCGTTTACAAGTTTTAAAATAAAGTTTAAATAGTGTGCAAGATAAAAAATAAAGTTTGAACAGTTTACAAGCTGAAATAAAGTTTTAATAGTGTACACGTTGGAAATAAAGTTTTAATAGTTTATGTGCTTCAAAATAGAGTTATAACAGTTTATATGTTAGAAATAAAGTTTCAACAGTCTACAAGTTAAAAATAAAATTATAACTGTTTCAAGAGTTTACAAGTTAGAAATTAAGTTTCAATGGTGTATGCGTTAGAAATAAAGTTTTAGCTGTTTGTATATCAAAATAAAGTTTCAAGAGTTTACAAGTTAGAAATAAAATGAAGGTTCACCAGTTTACAAGTTAAGAATGAAGTTCTATCTGTTTGTATGTTAGAAATAAAACAAAGTTTCAACCGTTAACAAGTTAAAAATAAAGTTTTAAGAGTTACAAGTTAAAACTAATGTTTCAATAGTGTGTATATGTTAAGAATAAAGTTTTATCTGTTTGTATGTTAGAAATAGAATGAAGTTTCACCAGTTTACAAGTTAAGAATAAAGTTCTATCTGTTTATATGTTAGAAATAAAATAAAGTTTCAATAGTTTGCAAGTTAAAAATAAAGTTTCAACCGTTTACAAGTTTTAAAATAAAGTTTAAATAGTGTGCAAGATAAAAAATAAAGTTTGAACAGTTTACAAGCTGAAATAAAGTTTTAATAGTGTACACGTTGGAAATAAAGTTTTAATAGTTTATGTGCTTCAAAATAGAGTTATAACAGTTTATATGTTAGAAATAAAATGAAGTTTCATCATTTTACAAGTTAAGAATAAAGTTCTATCTGTTTGTCTGATAGAAATAAAACAAAGTTTCAACCGTTTACAAGTTAAAAATAAAGTTTCAACAGTTTACAAGTTAAAATTAAAGCTTCAACAATTACAAGTTAAAAATAAAACTTCAAAAGTTTACCAGTTAGAAATAAAGTTTCATCAGTTTACAAGTCAAAATAAAGTTTCAACAGATTATAAGTTAAAAGAAAAGTTCCAATAGTATGTGCATTAGAAATAACGTTTCAGCTGTTTGTATGTTAGAAATAAGATAAAGTTTCAATTGTGTGTACGTTAGAAATAAAGTTCTATCTGTTTCTATGATAGAAATAAAACAAAGTTTCAACCGTTAACAAGTTAAAAATAAAGTTTCAAGAGTTTACAAGTTAAAACTAATGTTTCAATAGTGTATGTATGTTAAGAATAAAGTTAGAACAGTTTACAAGCTGAAATAAAGTTTTAATAGTGTACACGTTGGAAATAAAGTTTTAATAGTTTATGTGCTTCAAAATAGAGTTATAACAGTTTATATGTTAGAAATAAAATGAAGTTTCATCAGTTTACAAGTTAAGAATAAAGTTCTATCTGTTTGTATGTTAGAAATAAAACAAAGTTTCAACCGTTAACAAGTTAAAAATAAAGTTTTAAGAGTTTACAAGTTTAACTAATGTTTCAATAGTGTGTGTATGTTAAGAATAAAGTTTTATCTGTTTGTATGTTAGAAATAGAATGAAGTTTCACCAGTTTACAAGTTACGAATAAAGTTCTATCTCTTTAAGTTTATAAGTTAAGAATAAAGTTCTATCTGTTTATATGTTAGAAATAGAATGAAGTTTCACCAGTTTACAAGTTAAGAATAAAGTTCTATCTGTTTATATGTTAGAAATAAAATAAAGTTTCAACAGTCTACAAGTTAAAAATAAAATTATAACTGTTTCAAGAGTTTACAAGTTAGAAATTAAGTTTCAATGGTGTATGCGTTAGAAATAAAGTTTTAGCTGTTTGTATATCAAAATAAAGTTTCAAGAGTTTACAAGTTAGAAATAAAATGAAGGTTCACCAGTTTACAAGTTAAGAATGAAGTTCTATCTGTTTGTATGTTAGAAATAAAACAAAGTTTCAACCGTTAACAAGTTAAAAATAAAGTTTTAAGAGTTACAAGTTAAAACTAATGTTTCAATAGTGTGTGTATGTTAAGAATAAAGTTTTATCTGTTTGTATGTTAGAAATAGAATGAAGTTTCACCAGTTTACAAGTTAAGAATAAAGTTCTATCTGTTTATATGTTAGAAATAAAATAAAGTTTCAATAGTTTGCAAGTTAAAAATAAAGTTTCAATAGTTTACAAGTTTTAAAATAAAGTTTAAATAGTGTGCAAGATAAAAAATAAAGTTTGAACAGTTTACAAGCTGAAATAAAGTTTTAATAGTGTACACGTTGGAAATAAAGTTTTAATAGTTTATGTGCTTCAAAATAGAGTTATAACAGTTTATATGTTAGAAATAAAATGAAGTTTCATCAGTTTACAAGTTAAGAATAAAGTTCTATCTGTTTGTATGATAGAAATAAAACAAAGTTTCAACCGTTTACAAGTTAAAATAAAGTTTCACCAGTGTACAAGTTAGAAATAAAGTTTCAATAGTGTATATGTTAGAAATAAAGTTTTAGCTGTTTGTATATGAAAAACTAAGTTTCAAGAGTTTACAAGTTAAAAAATAAAGTTTCAATGGTGTATACGTTAGAAATAAAGTTTTAGCTGTTTGTATATCAAAATAAAGTTTCAAGAGTTTACAAGTTAGAAATAAAGTTTCAACAGTGTGCACGTTAAGAATAAAGTTTCAATAGTGTGTATGTTAAGAATAAAGTTCTATCTGTTTATATGTTAGAAATAAAAATGAAGGTTCATCAGTTTACAAGTTAAGAATAAAGTTTTATCTGTTTGTATGTTAGAAATAAAATAAAGTTTCGACCGTTAACAAGTTAAAAATAAAGTTTCAGATTAAAATAAAGTTTCAATAGTGTGTATGATGGAAATAAAGTTTAAGCGCTTTGTGCGTCAGAAATAAAGTTTCAACCGTTTACAAGTTAAAAATAAAGTTTCAACAGTGTGTACGTTAAGAATAAAGTTCTATCTGTTTATATGTTAGAAATAAAAATAAAGGTTCACCAGTTTACAGGTTAAGAATAAAGTTTTATCTGCTTGTATGTCAGAAATGAAATAAAGTTTCACCAGTTTAAAAGTTAAGAATAAAGTTTCAATAGTGTGTATGTTAGAAATAAAGTTTCAATAGTGTGTATGTTAAGAATAAAGTTCTATCTGTTTATATGTTAGAAATAAAAATGAAGGTTCACCAGTTTGCAAGTTAAGAATAAAGTTTTATCTGCTTGCATGTCAGAAATGAAATAAAGTTTCACCAGTTTAAAAGTTAAGAATAAAGTTTCACCAGTTTAAAAGTTAAGAATAAAGTTTCAATAGTGTGTATGTTAAGAATAAAGTTCTATCTGTTTATATGTTAGAAATAAAATGAAGTTTCAATAGTGTGTATGTTAAGAATAAAGTTCTATCTGTTTATATGTTAGAAATAAAATGAAGGTTCACCAGTTTACAAGTTAAGAATAAATTTTATCTGCTTGTATGTTAGAAATAAAATAAAGTTTCACCGATTTACAAGTTAAAAAATAAAGTTTCAATAGTTAACACGTTAAAAATAAAGTTTCAATAGTGTGTATGTTAAGAATAAAGTTCTATCTGTTTGTATATTAGAAAGAAAATGAAGGTTCATCAGTTTACAAGTTAATAATAAAGTTTTATCTGTTTGTATGTTAGAAATAAAACATAGTTTCAACCGTTGACAAGTTAAAAATAAAGTTTCAATAGTTTGCGAGTTAAAACTAATGTTTCAATAGTGCGTATGTTAAGAATAAAGTTTTATCTGTTTGTATGTTAGAAATAAAATGAAGCTTCGCCAGTTTACAAGTTTAGAATAAAGTTTTATCAGCTTGTATGTTAGAAATAAAATGAAGTTTCACCAGTTTACAAATTAAAAATAAAGTTTCAATAGTGTGTATGTTAGAAATAAAGTTTCAACCGTTTACAAGTTAAAATAAAGTTTCAACAGTGTCTACGTTAGAAATAAAGTTTTATCTGTTTGTAAAGTTCGATCGTAGGATTTACTAGTTTGCAAGTTAGACTCAGCATTCTACTAGTTGTAAATGAAAATAACGTTTCAACAGTTTACAGATTAAAATAAAGTTTCAATAGTGTGTATGATGGAAATAAAGTTTAAGCGCTTTGTGCGTTAGAAATAAAGTTTCAGCCGTTGACAAGTTAAAAATAAAGTTTCAACAGTGTGTACGTTAGAAATAAAGTTTCAACAGTTTACAAGTTGAAAAATAAAGTTTCAACAGTGTGTACGTTAGAAATAAATGAAAGTAAGAACTTCATCGTATGAGTATTCAAAGCATGTTTTGTAAATCAAATGTGTGTAGTCCTGACATGATAGAATCGCGTTAGAAATAAAGTTTCAGCCGTTTACAAGTTAAAGATAAAGTTTCAACAGTGTGTACGTTAGAAATAAAGTTTTAGCTGTTTATATGTTAGAAACAAAATAAAGTTTCACAGTTTACAAGTTGAAAAATAAAGTTTCAACAGTGTGTACGTTAGAAATAAATGAAAGTAAGAACTTCATCGTATGAGTATTCAAAACATGTTTTGTAAATCAAATGTGTGTAGTCCTGACATGATAGAATCAAATGAACTTGACAAACGCGTTTGTCAAGCTTGATTCTATCATGTCAGGACTACACACATTTGATTTACAAAACATGTTTTGAATACTCATACGATGAAGTTCTTACTTTCATTTATTTCTAACGTACACACTGTTGAAACTTTATTTTTCAACTTGTAAACTGTGAAACTTTATTTTGTTTCTAACATATAAACAGCTAAAACTTTATTTCTAACGTACACACTGTTGAAACTTTATCTTTAACTTGTAAACGGCTGAAACTTTATTTCTAACGCGATTCTATCATGTCAGGACTACACACATTTGATTTACAAAACATGCTTTGAATACTCATACGATGAAGTTCTTACTTTCATTTATTTCTAACGTACACACTGTTGAAACTTTATTTTTCAACTTGTAAACTGTTGAAACTTTATTTCTAACGTACACACTGTTGAAACTTTATTTTTAACTTGTCAACGGCTGAAACTTTATTTCTAACGCACAAAGCGCTTAAACTTTATTTCCATCATACACACTATTGAAACTTTATTTTAATCTGTAAACTGTTGAAACGTTATTTTCATTTACAACTAGTAGAATGCTGAGTCTAACTTGCAAACTAGTAAATCCTACGATCGAACTTTACAAACAGATAAAACTTTATTTCTAACGTAGACACTGTTGAAACTTTATTTTAACTTGTAAACGGTTGAAACTTTATTTCTAACATACACACTATTGAAACTTTATTTTTAATTTGTAAACTGGTGAAACTTCATTTTATTTCTAACATACAAGCTGATAAAACTTTATTCTAAACTTGTAAACTGGCGAAGCTTCATTTTATTTCTAACATACAAACAGATAAAACTTTATTCTTAACATACGCACTATTGAAACATTAGTTTTAACTCGCAAACTATTGAAACTTTATTTTTAACTTGTCAACGGTTGAAACTATGTTTTATTTCTAACATACAAACAGATAAAACTTTATTATTAACTTGTAAACTGATGAACCTTCATTTTCTTTCTAATATACAAACAGATAGAACTTTATTCTTAACATACACACTATTGAAACTTTATTTTTAACGTGTTAACTATTGAAACTTTATTTTTTAACTTGTAAATCGGTGAAACTTTATTTTATTTCTAACATACAAGCAGATAAAATTTATTCTTAACTTATAAACTTAAAGAGATAGAACTTTATTCGTAACTTGTAAACTGGTGAAACTTCATTCTATTTCTAACATATAAACAGATAGAACTTTATTCTTAACATACACACTATTGAAACTTCATTTTATTTCTAACATATAAACAGATAGAACTTTATTCTTAACATACACACTATTGAAACTTTGTTTTATTTCTAACATACAAACAGATAGAACTTTATTCTTAACTTTTAAACTGGTGAAACTTTATTTCATTTCTGACATGCAAGCAGATAAAACTTTATTCTTAACTTGCAAACTGGTGAACCTTCATTTTTATTTCTAACATATAAACAGATAGAACTTTATTCTTAACATACACACTATTGAAACTTTATTTCTAACATACACACTATTGAAACTTTATTCTTAACTTTTAAACTGGTGAAACTTTATTTCATTTCTGACATACAAGCAGATAAAACTTTATTCTTAACCTGTAAACTGGTGAACCTTTATTTTTATTTCTAACATATAAACAGATAGAACTTTATTCTTAACGTACACACTGTTGAAACTTTATTTTTAACTTGTAAACGGTTGAAACTTTATTTCTGACGCACAAAGCGCTTAAACTTTATTTCCATCATACACACTATTGAAACTTTATTTTAATCTGAAACTTTATTTTTAACTTGTTAACGGTCGAAACTTTATTTTATTTCTAACATACAAACAGATAAAACTTTATTCTTAACTTGTAAACTGATGAACCTTCATTTTTATTTCTAACATATAAACAGATAGAACTTTATTCTTAACATACACACTATTGAAACTTTATTCTTAACGTGCACACTGTTGAAACTTTATTTCTAACTTGTAAACTCTTGAAACTTTATTTTGATATACAAACAGCTAAAACTTTATTTCTAACGTATACACCATTGAAACTTTATTTTTTAACTTGTAAACTCTTGAAACTTAGTTTTTCATATACAAACAGCTAAAACTTTATTTCTAACATATACACTATTGAAACTTTATTTCTAACTTGTACACTGGTGAAACTTTATTTTAACTTGTAAACGGTTGAAACTTTGTTTTATTTCTATCATACAAACAGATAGAACTTTATTCTTAACTTGTAAACTGATGAAACTTCATTTTATTTCTAACATATAAACTGTTATAACTCTATTTTGAAGCACATAAACTATTAAAACTTTATTTCCAACGTGTACACTATTAAAACTTTATTTCAGCTTGTAAACTGTTCAAACTTTATTTTTTATCTTGCACACTATTTAAACTTTATTTTAAAACTTGTAAACTATTGAAACTTTATTTTTAACTTGCAAACTATTGAAACTTTATTTTATTTCTAACATATAAACAGATAGAACTTTATTCTTAACTTGTAAACTGGTGAAACTTCATTCTATTTCTAACATACAAACAGATAAAACTTTATTCTTAACATACACACACTATTGAAACATTAGTTTTAACTTGTAACTCTTAAAACTTTATTTTTAACTTGTTAACGGTTGAAACTTTGTTTTATTTCTAACATACAAACAGATAGAACTTCATTCTTAACTTGTAAACTGGTGAACCTTCATTTTATTTCTAACTTGTAAACTCTTGAAACTTTATTTTGATATACAAACAGCTAAAACTTTATTTCTAACGCATACACCATTGAAACTTAATTTCTAACTTGTAAACTCTTGAAACAGTTATAATTTTATTTTTAACTTGTAGACTGTTGAAACTTTATTTTATTTCTAACATATAAACAGATAGAACTTTATTCTTAACTTGTAAACTGGTGAAACTTCATTCTATTTCTAACATATAAACAGATAGAACTTTATTCTTAACTTATAAACTTAAAGAGATAGAACTTTATTCGTAACTTGTAAACTGGTGAAACTTCATTCTATTTCTAACATGCAAACAGATAAAACTTTATTCTTAACATACACACACTATTGAAACATTAGTTAAACTTGTAAACTCTTAAAACTTTATTTTTAACTTGTTAACGGTTGAAACTTTGTTTTATTTCTAACATACAAACAGATAGAACTTTATTCTTAACTTGTAAACTGATGAAACTTCATTTTATTTCTAACATATAAACAGATAGAACTTTATTCTTAACATACACACTATTGAAACTTTATTTCTAACATACACACTATTGAAACTTTATTCTTAACTTTTAAACTGGTGAAACTTTATTTCATTTCTGACATACAAGCAGATAAAACTTTATTCTTAACCTGTAAACTGGTGAACCTTTATTTTTATTTCTAACATATAAACAGATAGAACTTTATTCTTAACGTACACACTGTTGAAACTTTATTTTTAACTTGTAAACGGTTGAAACTTTATTTCTGACGCACAAAGCGCTTAAACTTTATTTCCATCATACACACTATTGAAACTTTATTTTAATCTGAAACTTTATTTTTAACTTGTTAACGGTCGAAACTTTATTTTATTTCTATCATACAAACAGATAAAACTTTATTCTTAACTTGTAAACTGATGAACCTTCATTTTTATTTCTAACATATAAACAGATAGAACTTTATTCTTAACATACACACTATTGAAACTTTATTCTTAACGTGCACACTGTTGAAACTTTATTTCTAACTTGTAAACTCTTGAAACTTTATTTTGATATACAAACAGCTAAAACTTTATTTCTAACGTATACACCATTGAAACTTTATTTTTTAACTTGTAAACTCTTGAAACTTAGTTTTTCATATACAAACAGCTAAAACTTTATTTCTAACATATACACTATTGAAACTTTATTTCTAACTTGTACACTGGTGAAACTTTATTTTAACTTGTAAACGGTTGAAACTTTGTTTTATTTCTATCATACAAACAGATAGAACTTTATTCTTAACTTGTAAACTGATGAAACTTCATTTTATTTCTAACATATAAACTGTTATAACTCTATTTTGAAGCACATAAACTATTAAAACTTTATTTCCAACGTGTACACTATTAAAACTTTATTTCAGCTTGTAAACTGTTCAAACTTTATTTTTTATCTTGCACACTATTTAAACTTTATTTTAAAACTTGTAAACTATTGAAACTTTATTTTTAACTTGCAAACTATTGAAACTTTATTTTATTTCTAACATATAAACAGATAGAACTTTATTCTTAACTTGTAAACTGGTGAAACTTCATTCTATTTCTAACATACAAACAGATAAAACTTTATTCTTAACATACACACACTATTGAAACATTAGTTTTAACTTGTAACTCTTAAAACTTTATTTTTAACTTGTTAACGGTTGAAACTTTGTTTTATTTCTAACATACAAACAGATAGAACTTCATTCTTAACTTGTAAACTGGTGAACCTTCATTTTATTTCTAACTTGTAAACTCTTGAAACTTTATTTTGATATACAAACAGCTAAAACTTTATTTCTAACGCATACACCATTGAAACTTAATTTCTAACTTGTAAACTCTTGAAACAGTTATAATTTTATTTTTAACTTGTAGACTGTTGAAACTTTATTTTATTTCTAACATATAAACAGATAGAACTTTATTCTTAACTTGTAAACTGGTGAAACTTCATTCTATTTCTAACATATAAACAGATAGAACTTTATTCTTAACTTATAAACTTAAAGAGATAGAACTTTATTCGTAACTTGTAAACTGGTGAAACTTCATTCTATTTCTAACATACAAACAGATAAAACTTTATTCTTAACATACACACACTATTGAAACATTAGTTAAACTTGTAAACTCTTAAAACTTTATTTTTAACTTGTTAACGGTTGAAACTTTGTTTTATTTCTAACATACAAACAGATAGAACTTTATTCTTAACTTGTAAACTGATGAAACTTCATTTTATTTCTAACATATAAACTGTTATAACTCTATTTTGAAGCACATAAACTATTAAAACTTTATTTCCAACGTGTACACTATTAAAACTTTATTTCAGCTTGTAAACTGTTCTAACTTTATTCTTAACATACATACACTATTGAAACATTAGTTTTAACTTGTAAACTCTTGAAACTTTATTTTTAACTTGTTAACGGTTGAAACTTTGTTTTATTTCTATCATAGAAACAGATAGAACTTTATTTCTAACGTACACACAATTGAAACTTTATCTTATTTCTAACATACAAACAGCTGAAACGTTATTTCTAATGCACATACTATTGGAACTTTTCTTTTAACTTATAATCTGTTGAAACTTTATTTTGACTTGTAAACTGATGAAACTTTATTTCTAACTGGTAAACTTTTGAAGTTTTATTTTTAACTTGTAATTGTTGAAGCTTTAATTTTAACTTGTAAACTGTTGAAACTTTATTTTTAACTTGTAAACGGTTGAAACTTTGTTTTATTTCTATCAGACAAACAGATAGAACTTTATTCTTAACTTGTAAACTGATGAAACTTCATTTTATTTCTAACATATAAACTGTTATAACTCTATTTTGAAGCACATAAACTATTAAAACTTTATTTCCAACGTGTACACTATTAAAACTTTATTTCAGCTTGTAAACTGTTCAAACTTTATTTTTTATCTTGCACACTATTTAAACTTTATTTTAAAACTTGTAAACGGTTGAAACTTTATTTTTAACTTGCAAACTATTGAAACTTTATTTTATTTCTAACATATAAACAGATAGAACTTTATTCTTAACTTGTAAACTGGTGAAACTTCATTCTATTTCTAACATACAAACAGATAAAACTTTATTCTTAACATACACACACTATTGAAACATTAGTTTTAACTTGTAACTCTTAAAACTTTATTTTTAACTTGTTAACGGTTGAAACTTTGTTTTATTTCTAACATACAAACAGATAGAACTTCATTCTTAACTTGTAAACTGGTGAACCTTCATTTTATTTCTAACTTGTAAACTCTTGAAACTTTATTTTGATATACAAACAGCTAAAACTTTATTTCTAACGCATACACCATTGAAACTTAATTTCTAACTTGTAAACTCTTGAAACAGTTATAATTTTATTTTTAACTTGTAGACTGTTGAAACTTTATTTCTAACATATAAACTGTTATAACTCTATTTTGAAGCACATAAACTATTAAAACTTTATTTCCAACGTGTACACTATTAAAACTTTATTTCAGCTTGTAAACTGTTCTAACTTTATTCTTAACATACATACACTATTGAAACATTAGTTTTAACTTGTAAACTCTTGAAACTTTATTTTTAACTTGTTAACGGTTGAAACTTTGTTTTATTTCTATCATAGAAACAGATAGAACTTTATTTCTAACGTACACACAATTGAAACTTTATCTTATTTCTAACATACAAACAGCTGAAACGTTATTTCTAATGCACATACTATTGGAACTTTTCTTTTAACTTATAATCTGTTGAAACTTTATTTTGACTTGTAAACTGATGAAACTTTATTTCTAACTGGTAAACTTTTGAAGTTTTATTTTTAACTTGTAATTGTTGAAGCTTTAATTTTAACTTGTAAACTGTTGAAACTTTATTTTTAACTTGTAAACGGTTGAAACTTTGTTTTATTTCTATCAGACAAACAGATAGAACTTTATTCTTAACTTGTAAACTGATGAAACTTCATTTTATTTCTAACATATAAACTGTTATAACTCTATTTTGAAGCACATAAACTATTAAAACTTTATTTCCAACGTGTACACTATTAAAACTTTATTTCAGCTTGTAAACTGTTCAAACTTTATTTTTTATCTTGCACACTATTTAAACTTTATTTTAAAACTTGTAAACGGTTGAAACTTTATTTTTAACTTGCAAACTATTGAAACTTTATTTTATTTCTAACATATAAACAGATAGAACTTTATTCTTAACTTGTAAACTGGTGAAACTTCATTCTATTTCTAACATACAAACAGATAAAACTTTATTCTTAACATACACACACACACACACACTATTGAAACTTTATTTTCAATCTGTAAACTGTTGAAACTATATCTTTCATTTACAAATAGTAGAACGCTTAGTCTAACTTGTAAATCTTAAAACATTTCATATGGACGATGATGATAATAGATGAAATAGTGTCAAATAAATTAAGATAGCTTACACTTCTGATACAGGGATAGCAATCGACTGCGATCCATGTGTAAAGAGCTTGTTAGACTACGGAAGAGAGAAGTGTGTTATATTGCGTGTGGCGCGTGAGTGTCCTCCCTTTCATTCCATTCATCAATTCGTCTCATTGATAGAGACAGGTAGAACTCATGGCTCTCATAACGTATGCAATGGAAAGTTTTAGGCAACCTTCGACAGTTGGCTAAATGTCGCCCGAGTAAAAGTTTGAGATGATACACTCCTGGCAAACTAACTCATGAAGTAGCTTTGCTGTAATACATTTCTATCTGTAAACATATGATAATGTTAAAGTGAATCTAAAACTTTTCAGCTTATTAATTGTTCATCGTTGCATCAACGCTTTAACACGTGAACAGTTATAATTTATTTTTAATTTACACTTAGTCTAACTTGTAAACTAGTAAATCTTGCGATCTTATTTTTACAAACAGTTACACCTTTATTTCTAACATATACACTATTGAAACTTTATTTCTAACTTGTAAACTCTTGAAACTTTATTTTGATATACAAACAGCTAAAACTTAATTTCTAACTTGTAAACTCTTGAAACAGTTATAATTTTATTTTTAATTTACACTTAGTCTAACTTGTAAACTAGTAAATCTTGCGATCTTATTTTTACAAACAGTTACACCTTTATTTCTAACGCATACACTATTGAAACTTTATTTCTAACTTGTAAATCTTAAAACATTTCATATGGACGATGATGATAGATGAAATAGTGTCAAATAAAATTAAGATAGCTTACACTTCTGATACAGGGATAGCAATCGACTGCGATCCATGTGTAAAGAGCTTGTTAGACTACGAAAGAGAGAAGTGTGTTATGTTGCGTGTGGCGCGTGAGTGTCCTCCCATTTCATTCCATTCATCAATTCGTCTCATTGATAGAGACAGGTAGAACTCATGGTTCTCATAACGTATGCAATGGAAAGTTTTAGGCAACCTTCGACAGTTGGCTAAATGTCGCCCTGGCGCGAATGCATACTACGTTGAGACAGAGGCAATCACTTGCAAACATGACGCAGAGAGGTTTAACAAGATTGACCATTGCCGAATGTCCCTTGCGGTATACATAGCTACGGGTTTCACCGCCGCCCTTTACAGGAACGCCCGTCGAAAGGAAGTATTACACCGAACTTCATTTGCAACGTTCAAGTTGACTGATAGCAGATTCAACTTAATGATAGTATTCGCCAGTCCGAAGACTGCCCAGGGCAAACCGCGAGGAGGTTCTATCATGTCTTGCCCCATGGTGGCCCTTAAGAGAGCCGATGGTTCGTTCTCGGGAGTAATGTCATCTTACACCCTACCAATTCTACTGAGAGAGTCTTTGACTCTCTCTTTGGTAGCACTGTCGACTTCCACACTAACTGGTACATGGCTAAAAAGTGGAATGTAGCGCCATTCCGTTGGATTGACAGCAGTTGCTGTCATCGGATTGCCAATCCGAGCAAGATTATTAAAAACTCTGTCTTGCTCCTCTAGCCTGACAAACTCCTCAAATAAATTTCGCGGCCTTAACTGCGGTCCGCGAGGAGAGCTGACTTGACTGTTCGGCGTCTGCATGATTGAAATGAAATGAGAGGCAGTGGTTTATATACCCCTCTAATGCGACGCAACGTTCAAGTTGACTGATAGCAGATTCAACTTAATGATAGTATTCGCCAGTCTAAAGACTGCCCAGGGCAAAGCGCATTGAAGGCTCTATCATGTCTTGCCCCATAGTGGCCGATTATACGGTAGTGTGTTAGTAGATTTCAATCATTGAAAAGGGAAGATGAGAATCATTTCATTTGTCTCATCAACGTTTATCATGGGAGCAATCATTGAAGGGACATCTAATGAATTACATTTCACTCTACTCCATATCATAAAGACTAACCTTTGTCGAATGGCTGAAGTACTCTGACCTGGCGAGAGAAAGCGTCACGTTGAGTATGAAGTCGAACGCCCAACATGAGCAACGGCTCAGAGGTTTCGGTCTAACAAACGACGAACAACCCGTGCAACACAATCCCTCTACGGCAGTACCCGCCGTCCCGAAGGAACGCTCGAGCAAAGGAGGTATTACAGCGATGATGTGCTTTATGAGTAGAAGTGAATCTCTTGATAGCAAGAGACTATTCAACTAGATAGCAAGTCAAAAATAACCTGATAGCAGGACAAATGTATAGTCAGTAATTTACACTTAGTGAGGAATGATAGATTTGAGTGTAGTGAGTGGCACTCGATCCCGTCGACAGCCCGAAGGCCTTGTACTGATCACTAGGGAAGTGAGAGATCTTCCCCGATACCCGCTCTTTACAGCTGAAGACATCATTGTCACTGCCCCGAAGTGGTAACAGCAACGCCGAGTCAAAGGTAGTGAACAGTAGCTGGGATCTAACCCCTCAAAGCTGCCTTAGTCTTAGTTGAATTTGAAATCTGATAGCAGATTTGAACTCAGCATACTTGAAAACCTTGAGGAAACATCCCAAGTTATTGCTTTGATCTGCTTGATAGCAAGCCGTAGAGAGCTTGATTCACCAGCGTTTTGCAATGGAGATGTTTAGAGGCCACCCATGACAAGATAGCTAAGACTCAACCGATTGGCGTTCAAAGTGCTACGTTGAGAGCTGTGTCAAATGCCCAACATGAGACATGAGTTGTCCCAGCGGTTACGGTCTTAAATATGACACATTCCCTTGCCACACTTATCACTACGGCATCGTCCGCCGTCCCGAAGGAACACCCTGTCAGTGGAATATTACAGCAAAACTCTCCGTGTCTTGCTCGCTTTCAGTGAAAAGCCGCTTATACCATGAGAAGACTGGCTCAGACATCATTAAAAATGCTTTCATTGACTTCAGCAGGGTCGAAAACCCCAGAAAACCTCCAAAACTAGTGAATTTAAATTTTTCAACTTTTTAGCACTACTTATGAAATTTTATAAGTAGTCCATCACTTAGGGCAGGTCAATAGCGACCGAACCTTTTTTGAATCAAGTCAAACGGACTTGTAGAAGCAAAGTTACGAGCCTTTAAAGTTTTGGAGTCTTTTATGGCCTGGAGACGAAGGCCATCTCCTGGCGAACCTCTAAGTCTGACGCCTTAGCTGATATCAGCAATGAAATTTTCTAAGTCGGTTTCTTACAGAAACTTGGAATTTGGAATGTCCGAAGCTATCATCGGAGCTCAGAGAAACGACCTACCTCTGACAATCGTTCTCCTCTAAATGACAAGTCTCCGTTGGTTCCCAGCTTATATAGTGTGTGGCGATCAGCTGATGACGTAATACCCATCATCCAAACACTAAAAATCCCGTCTATCTCCGGTTCTAGTGCTCCGATTGAGCTGGAAATACACCATTTCCATGTAGAATTTGACGCTGAATCCGAATCTGACCTCCGTTTTCCCATCCGATGCTTCGTTTTGGCTCTACAGTAGGCAGCCATCGCAAAAATTCTAACTCTGTCGTTTTTCCGAAAAATGTTGAAAATTTTTCTCGCCGATGACTTGAAACTCTCCGATTGACATGAAACTCACCATACAGATAAAGAATCTGACGCTGATTCCAAATCTGAAATCCGTTTTCCAATCCGATGCTTCGTTTTGAAGTTAGAGCCCAAAACGTCCCAAATTCTAACTCTGTCGTTTTTCGCCAATGTCACAAAATCTTAAATGGCGTCTCACACCTAAACGAAGACAGATAGGAACAAGCCGATTCTTTCACTGAATTTGTCTCACTCTTAGCTTTCAAACGAGCTATCGCACGACAAAATCCGTCCACTGGAAGCCAAAATCGAAGCAAGCTGTCCAGAGGGGGGGGGACGTCAGCGAAAAATTTTTTATCTCCGATTTCGCTGGAAACGTCCTTCCTAACCCAAAATTTCACGTAGATTCCGAATCTGCCCTCCGTTTTCTCATCCGATGCTTCGTTTGGGCGCTACACACCAAAACGTCCCAAATTCTAACTCTGTCGTTTTTTCGAAAAATGTTGAAAATTTTTTCTCTCCGATTGACTTGAAACTCACCATACAGATAAAGAATCTGACGCTGATTCCAAATCTGAAATCCGTTTTCTCATCCGATGCTTCGTTTTGAAGCTAGAGCCCAAAACGTCCCAAATTCTAACTCTGTCGTTTTTTGCCAATGTCCCAAAATCTTAAATGGCGTCTCACATCTAAACGAAGACAGATAGGAACAAGCCGATTCTTTCACTGAATTTGTCTCACTCTTAGCTTTCAAACGAGCTATCGCACGACAAAATCAGTCCACTGGAAGTCAAAATCGAAGCAAGCTGTCCAGAGGGGGGGGGACGTCAGTGAAATTTCAAAATTTGATGAAAAATGTTTTGGTGACGGTCCCAGGTCGAAATTCCACACTTTGGAAAATTTTCAAAATTTTACCCATACAAAGTCACTCTGACACTTAGGATTTTTTCAGGTAAGCGAGCTCCGACCTAAAATCTTGTAACCGCTCTAACTTTTGAATGAAGACAGATAGGAACAAGCCGATTCTTTCACTGAATTTGTCTCACTCTTAGCTTTCAAACGAGCTATCGCACGACAAAATCCGTCCACTGGAAGCCAAAATCGAAGCAAGCTGTCCAGAGGGGGGGGGGACGTCAGCGAAAAATTTTTTATCTCCGATTTCGCTGGAAACGTCCTTCCTAACCCAAAATTTCACGTAGATTCCGAATCTGGCCTCCGTTTTCTCATCCGATGCTTCGTTTGGGCGCTACACACCAAAACGTCCCAAATTCTAACTCTGTCGTTTTTTCGAAAAATGTTGAAAATTTTTTCTCTCCGATTGCCTTGAAACTCACCATACAGATAAAGAATTTCACGCTGATTCCAAATCTGAAATCCGTTTTCCAATCCGATGCTTCGTTTTGAAGCTAGAGCCCAAAACGTCCCAAATTCTAACTCTGTCGTTTTTTGCCAATGTCCCAAAATCTTAAATGGCGTCTCACATCTAAACGAAGACAGATAGGAACAAGCCGATTCTTTCACTGAATTTGTCTCACTCTTAGCTTTCAAACGAGCTATCGCACGACAAAATCCGTCCACTAGAAGCCAAAATCGAAGCAAGCTGTCCAGAGGGGGGGGGGACGTCAGCCGAAAATTTTTTCTCTCCGATTTCGCTGGAAACATCCTTCCTAACCCAAAATTTCACGTAGATTCCGAATCTGGCCTCCGTTTTCTCATCCGATGCTTCGTTTGGGCGCTACACACCAAAACGTCCCAAATTCTAACTCTGTCGTTTTTTCGAAAATGTTGAAAATTTTTCTCGCCGATGACTTGAAACTCTCCGATTGACATGAAACTCACCATACAGATAAAGAATCTGACGCTGATTCCAAATCTGAAATCCGTTTTCCAATCCGATGCTTCGTTTTGAAGTTAGAGCCCAAAACGTCCCAAATTCTAACTCTGTCGTTTTTCGCCAATGTCACAAAATCTTAAATGGCGTCTCACACCTAAACGAAGACAGATAGGAACAAGCCGATTCTTTCACTGAATTTGTCTCACTCTTAGCTTTCAAACGAGCTATCGCACGACAAAATCCGTCCACTGGAAGCCAAAATCGAAGCAAGCTGTCCAGAGGGGGGGGGGACGTCAGCGAAAAATTTTTTATCTCCGATTTCGCTGGAAACGTCCTTCCTAACCCAAAATTTCACGTAGATTCCGAATCTGCCCTCCGTTTTCTCATCCGATGCTTCGTTTGGGCGCTACACACCAAAACGTCCCAAATTCTAACTCTGTCGTTTTTTCGAAAAATGTTGAAAATTTTTTCTCTCCGATTGACTTGAAACTCACCATACAGATAAAGAATCTGACGCTGATTCCAAATCTGAAATCCGTTTTCCAATCCGATGCTTCGTTTTGAAGCTAGAGCCCAAAACGTCCCAAATTCTAACTCTGTCGTTTTTTGCCAATGTCCCAAAATCTTAAATGGCGTCTCACATCTAAACGAAGACAGATAGGAACAAGCCGATTCTTTCACTGAATTTGTCTCACTCTTAGCTTTCAAACGAGCTATCGCACGACAAAATCAGTCCACTGGAAGTCAAAATCGAAGCAAGCTGTCCAGAGGGGGGGGGACGTCAGTGAAATTTCAAAATTTGATGAAAAATGTTTTGGTGACGGTCCCAGGTCGAAATTCCACACTTTGGAAAATTTTCAAAATTTTACCCATACAAAGTCACTCTGACACTTAGGATTTTTTCAGGTAAGCGAGCTCCGACCTAAAATCTTGTAACCGCTCTAACTTTTGAATGAAGACAGATAGGAACAAGCCGATTCTTTCACTGAATTTGTCTCACTCTTAGCTTTCAAACGAGCTATCGCACGACAAAATCCGTCCACTGGAAGCCAAAATCGAAGCAAGCTGTCCAGAGGGGGGGGGACGTCAGCGAAAAATTTTTTATCTCCGATTTCGCTGGAAACGTCCTTCCTAACCCAAAATTTCACGTAGATTCCGAATCTGGCCTCCGTTTTCTCATCCGATGCTTCGTTTGGGCGCTACACACCAAAACGTCCCAAATTCTAACTCTGTCGTTTTTTCGAAAAATGTTGAAAATTTTTTCTCTCCGATTGCCTTGAAACTCACCATACAGATAAAGAATTTCACGCTGATTCCAAATCTGAAATCCGTTTTCCAATCCGATGCTTCGTTTTGAAGCTAGAGCCCAAAACGTCCCAAATTCTAACTCTGTCGTTTTTTGCCAATGTCCCAAAATCTTAAATGGCGTCTCACATCTAAACGAAGACAGATAGGAACAAGCCGATTCTTTCACTGAATTTGTCTCACTCTTAGCTTTCAAACGAGCTATCGCACGACAAAATCCGTCCACTAGAAGCCAAAATCGAAGCAAGCTGTCCAGAGGGGGGGGGACGTCAGCCGAAAATTTTTTCTCTCCGATTTCGCTGGAAACATCCTTCCTAACCCAAAATTTCACGTAGATTCCGAATCTGGCCTCCGTTTTCTCATCCGATGCTTCGTTTGGGCGCTACACACCAAAACGTCCCAAATTCTAACTCTGTCGTTTTTTCGAAAATGTTGAAAATTTTTTCTCTCCGATTGACTTGAAACTCACCATACAGATAAAGAATTTCACGCTGATTCCAAATCTGAAATCCGTTTTCCCATCCGATGCTTCGTTTTGAAGCTACAGCCCAAAACGTCCAAAATTCTAACTCTGTCGTTTTTCGCCAATGTCCCAAAATCTTAAAAGGCGTCTCACATCTAAACGAAGACAGATATGAACAAGCCGATTCTTTCAGTGAATTTGTCTCACTCTTAGCTTTCAAACGAGCTATTGCACGACAAAATCCGTCCACTAGAAGCCAAAATCGAAGCAAGCTGTCCAGAGGGGGGGGGGAGGTCAGTGAAAATTTTTCTCTCCGATTGACTTGAAACTCACCCTACCGATGCAGAATTTCACGCTGAACCCGAATCTGGCCTCCGTTTTCTCATCCGATGCTTCGTTTGGACGCTACACACCAAAACGTCCCAAATTCTAACTCTGTCGTTTTTCGAAAAATGTTGAAAATTTTTTCTCACCGATTGCCTTGAAACTCACCCTACCGATGCAGAATTTCACGCTGAACTCGAATCCGACCTCCGTTTTCTCATCCGACCACTCCTTCCACTCGAAACAACCCATTTTACAACCCAACATTCAGCACGAAAAACATCACACACTATAGCCTCAAGACTAATCCTGGCGGTCGCCCAAGTCCACCACGACACTCAGACCCAAAGCACCACGGCGGCCGACCACGACACTCTGCCGTTCCAGAGGGGGGGGAGGGGGAGGGGAGGGGGAGGGGAGGGGGAGGGGGGAGGGGGAGGGGGGAGGGGGAGGGGGGAGGGGGAGGAGAGGGGGAGGGGGGCGCGCTGTGTTTATTCTGGACCTTTTGTTACTACTTACGACAGACTCAAAATTGGAAAAAGCAAGTTTCGAAGATTTTGGCTGCAGACTAGTTCACAATCAATGTCCGCGTGCGCTCACTGCTTTCAAGCCAAATATGAACACCTCGACCAACAACTTTCAAGGAACGAACTTTGTTTGCAACTTGAATCCTCGAGCTAAACTGCCGAAAACTCTTTTTTCTGCGCAAATCGGCCACTGAAAACTAGTCGGCACGGGGGTCATTGTATACATTCATAACGCTGCTTATTGTTTACAAGAAATGACTGGCACGGCGTCACCTCGATATTGACTCATTTAGCCATACCTGCATTATGTCACAGCACACCGCCGAGCAATCTTCGTACGAGTGATGAAGTATTTATCATTCAAGTATAAGTAACTTCGTTAGAGTTTCGGTTGGCTAACCTAATATTTTGTTATTTTTCAAATCACCTCTCTTCATCATGTAATCAGTGCTTAAATGAAATGAATAAGAAACTTATTCTTTAAAAATGTCTCATCTCGTAAAATGTGAACTTACCTTACATGAGTTGCTTCATTACAAATAATGATTTATGAAATTGCTCACATTCGAAACCATGAATAATGATTTACAATTTTAATAGATTATTAGTTTTTATTACCATAGAGTCGGTGCGACTATGTAATCAATATTAAGGTATACAAAGGCAAAATCGCAGAAAGAAACCGCAATCTGCATGAATCTAGTATTACTTTCTCAATCCCTGGATTGTACACCCTACTTGGCCCTGTGTCCTTAACTTCTTAACGATGGAGAAACGTACAAACCTAATCAAGTCTAGAGTAAATAACACTGAAAACCAAGCTAATAGAATAATAAAATCATCATGTAAAAGTTTTACTAAAAATCAGATAAACCGTCTATGGTAGAGGACCCGAGGCTGCCTCGTTCCAAGTGACTATCAAAGATCATAAAGATAAGGTGGAATCGTATCCCATGCGCCCTGTAGCATCTTGTAGGAATACGCCAACCAAAAACATAGACTGGCTCGTGACAAAAATGTTGCCTCAAATGACTCAGTTCGTGCCGCCGCATATTAAGAACGCCGAAGACTTAATTGTTCAGCCTCAACGAATAAAATATATACGTAATAGCCCATTCATATCTTTAGATGTAAAAACCTTTATCCCAGCATTCCTATTTCTGATGGCATAAAAGAAGTTACCGAATTTGTCTCTGAAAATTGGAAGAAAATCAATAGTTGCGGATTGGATATGGATTCAGTTGAAAAAATGTTAAACTTCATAAGTTATAATTGTGAAATTATGAAATTATATAATTACAATTACAACAATAAATACTATCTGACAGGGATGCGGAGTCGGAGTCCCGGAGTCCTATCACTTCTGCTGGAGTCGGAGTCGGAGTCCTATCAAATGATAGGACTCCGGCCTATAACTAGACCCGAAATATAATGCAAACAAATTATTTATTCTCGTGCATAGCTGTCACAGTCTTGATGTCAACTTTCTCCGTCAAACAAAAGTACAGAGACAGCAGTGCATGCAAAGCTGGTAATAGTTGAGGGAATGAACCGTGATAGTGAAAAAAGGATTGTCTTTTCACTCGGTGATTTAGTAGAGAAGACAAGCCTTCCTAGCCTCGATCACACCTACACACCAAAGGTCACATCAGAGACAAAAATGAACTACTAGTTTGTTTCAGAAAATTACATCTCACTCTCACGTTAATCGTGTGTGATGGCTCCTCTAGAGCGCATATTAAATTCGAAAGTGTCCTCATATTTTTGAAGAAGGATGGAGGACTTTCCTGCCTGGTAGAGACTGGAGAAAAACCGTGTGAAGCATACATCAACAAGATGGGAGGAGCTGAGTCTCATGCATTCAACTTAAAGCGACATTTGATAAACTTTTATCGGGAATAATTGATAATTGATACAGCAATGATCACTAATAGGTCCAGGTAAGTCTATAATGATCTATGATGCAGGTTACCAGTTTATTTTTCAAAAAACTAGGCTTTATATACTTGTCATCCGGAGTCGGAGTCCTATCAACCCCCGGAGTCGGAGTCCTATAAAAATGATAGGACTCCGCATCCATGCTATCTGAAAATTAAAGGTTGCCTGATGAGGCCCCACTTCAGTCCGCCGTTAGCTATCATTTATTTACATAAGTTAGAAACTGTAGCCTTCAGTGAGTTGAAAAATAGATTTAATATTCGCTCGGATATCTATGCTCGCTGCATACACGATATTGTCATATGTCCTTTTGAAAAAGATTCTGACTTCTCTGCAATCTTTGATGTCTTTAATGATATTAACGAGAACATTAGATGATAATAATAGTGTATTTTATTTCTTGCATATTGACAGCTTTTACTCTCTCGACATTAAGTTCAACATCGAGATACCAGAAAACGGTGTTTTAAACTTCCTTCGTTTAAGTATTTATCTAAATAATAATAATAATAAGCATTTATATTCTTTGAATGAAAATCGGATGACGTACAGATTGAAGTTACAAAGTTATCTCTGGAATAGTGAATTATATAAAGAACGGACGTATAGAATAAAAGTATTAGAGCGCCTTTCAGTTCGCCTTGCTGGAAGCAAAAATCTACCGGAGGATGATCGCAGTATGATGACCGGAGTATGATGACCAGAGGATGACCGGTAGACGATCGCGCAAGACATGGTGTTTATCACTCATTATCGATCTGAGAAGCTTTAGTGACTGGGAGTGCCGCCTACTCGCGAGAGATAGCAAAGTCTCACATGCACAATGCTGACCGCATAACAGTTTATGGAACCTTTTCTGCAGCTGTTCAAGTCGTTGACTGTCTGATGAAGATAATCCCACGATCAAGGGACCACAATACTCTGCTAGTGATCTTATTAGGCCGTAATAAACTACCTTTAAATTGCTGTCCGTGAGGAGAGGCCTTAATAAGCGCAAAACATAAAATCTGCGTGAGGCACTTCGGATTAAGTTGTCCACATGAGTTGACCATGTTCCTCTATGATTAAAAGTTACTCCAAGAACACACAAGTCATCAACCGATTGAATACCTGGTAGTGGAAGCTTGCCGACATTAGGATTTTTACAAATTGTTAAACTTTTGGATTTACTGACATTAATACTCAAATCCATGGAACTCGACCATTCCATAAGTCTCTCATGGGCTCGAAGAATATGACAATTATTCCTCATTTTGAATGAAGGCAAACAAAGTATCGTATCGTCGGCGTATTTTACCAAATGACAATTGCAGGAGTCGAAATGATGTAGAAATAAATTATAGCTGGTTCGGAAACCCTTATCACTCCGTTATCGCTTTACGTATGGATAGTTACGTTCCTAGACACGTTAAAAACAACTATTTAAAGAATACGGTAGAATACGTACAAAGAAGATGCAGTTCGCTAGCTTCTTTTGATAGTGCTAAGAGCAAGTGAAAGAAAAGTTCCAACACAACGGTTTCCATGCCAACAGTATATTTAAACGTAAAAAGCGCAAACAAAAAGACCAAGTCTAAAAACAAAACAAATATCCTAAAAATTAAATACGTTGATGATAGCACTAGGCGAAAAATACGCACCCTTATCAAAAATTACGATTGCTGTAACTTTGGTTGATGCCCCTTTCTCTAATTTACATAATAATCCGCAATGTAAACCTAATATTAAATAGCACGAAAATTGTATTCCCTGTAACTGCCTACCTAGTAATTATACTTGTTTGAGCAAATTTTTAGTTTATAAGTTCACTTGCAACTTTTGCAACAATGAGTACGTCGGGCAGGACAGTCGCCCTTTTAAATTCCGCTTCAATGAACACAGTCGATATTTTAACAGTAAAATCAGCAGCACATTGGCTGACCACAGACTTAATTGTAATCGAGCTGCTTCTATCGATGACTTCCCGATATCTTGGACAAATGTATGAATCCAGTAGACACTCGGTTTAGATCAGTTCATAAATTCTTGAAACCAACGATAAACCGTAAACATGAACTGATCGATTTCTGATTCTCACACTTCGTACCATACCGTATATAAGGAATGTAAAATATATTTTTCATTTATTATATCAAATAAGTGTGTTGGAACAGAACACAACAACTGAAGACATGAAAATCCGAAGATGTCTGGGATTTATTGATTTATTGAAGCCCGCAGTTTCGGTTCGGTTATCGGCTAGACGACGGACATTAAACAACGTATCACACAGAGTACATTACAGTTCCGCCTACATAGCAACTTTTGGGTTAACATGAAGAACTTAACTGTACAAACTTGCGCTTACTCATGCTGCTTTTGGGGTTTAAGCCAACTTTTTCATATTTAATTTAACACGGAGTGTGTGTTCAATGTTTGATGAATGTTTGACACAAGACTATGTGGCCTACCCGAACTACCTATTCGCTTACGCCAGAAACGCTTGTGGTGGTTCGGACATGTACAGAAAGCAGCCGACAACATCATCGGTGGGGTATATCGTCTATCGGTCGTTGGTCGCCGTCCACCAGGAAGACCGAAGAAGACGTGGTATGCCGGTGTCGAAGAAGATCTAGAATACCTGAAGGTCAAGGAAGACACTGCTCTGGATCGGAGTGCCTGGAAAAAAGTCATCTCAGCAACGTCCAACCCTGGTGTTATCATCGTCTCCGTGTCATGTGACATGGCTTGGCATCAGCTTCATTGTTGAGCTGAGTTCTGTTATCATCGTCTCGTGTCATGTGACATGGCTCTGCAGAAGAATATTTCGATAACGTCCATTCAATCTCAGACCACAGGAGGCACAAGCGGTTCCACGTTATGGGCAGGATCGAACACACACAGCCGTAGACTTCTTGCATGAGCAAGACAGTTGATTTATCGAACGTTGGGATTAAGATCCAACTTTTAATCTTTTGTGCTTGTCCATCGTTTCTGTTATGTGATGTAATAGATGCAATCGTTGGGAACTTTCAATGCCATAGCGAACACGTAACAAGGGATTGAATATTTTATACAACGAAAAAGTAATTCAATAACAACGTTATTTAATTTTAATATTTTTTTTCATGAACAAAGCAATTATTGAATTTTTTATCTTCTTTGTCAAAACACTCGTTAATCAATCTGTAACTTCCACACCTGCGCATAACATTTGGAGTTTGTTTGTTTCAGAAATACACCTTTTTACTTCATTTACTTCAAGAACATCGCTACTAATAAAAATCATATGCTCACTCATCATGTACCTTGACCACTTACATACGTGCACAGTGGAAAATTTGCCGATACTCTTTCTAGAAAAAACTGAACAGTGGTAAACATTCCTTCTTTTAACGGTTAACTTAATGAATGACAATGCTCAAAACATTTGTATTTTGTAAATTACTGTACAAATTTAATGCTCATTTCTGAGAAATATGCAATTGTCTTATCGAGACTTTCCGAAAACTCTGGAGTTAAAAAACAGCTGCCGAAAGAAGCGCGTCTTTAGAAAGTGGTTTTTCTATGTGTCCTTGTAGCTGTATGAGACATGATATGACAAGAAAGTTGGAGAGGAGAATTAAGTAAGGTAGCAACAATTGATTCTGTTCTGAATCTCTTATTGAAGTTGCTGAATATTCTGTCTTTCTTGCGTCGTTCAAGACATCAATTTATCTTTCAGGTTGCGAAATTCGTCGTATGCTGACAGGACGCAGAGGTTTTATCCTCAGCCATCACGGTTTTGATGGGAGAACAAAATATGGAGGTGGCATCCATTGTAATTGGTTAATTGTAGGAGAGAAGTCACAGATTGTTCATCTTCACTTCGTCCATTTTAAGTTGGAGAATATGAATGACCGTGTATGCACCCACGACAATCTTACCGTCTACGATGGTGGAAATAAGAACAGCAGGAAGTTGAAGACATTGTGTGGGAGAGAGAAACCATCAGATATCTATTCCAGTGGACAACAGCTGATCTTGAATTTCAAAAGTGATAATAGACAAGAGGAGTCAGGATTCAACATTTCTTTTCATCTGCTGGATGCAAGTAAGTCTTGAATTTTAGCGGCCGTCAATTCTCAGTGCCTGTAAATGGTGCACTGGCAAAGAAGGGAGGGCTGAACCGGCTAAGAAGTACCTGATGCACCCACAAAGAAGGAGAGAGTAACTGTTAAGAAACAATTTCACTCACAAAGAAGAAAGGGGCGCATCGATTTAGAAGTAACCGGTGCACCAGCAAAGAAGTAGAGGATCACCGACAAAGAAGAAAGGGGCGCACCAGCGAAGAAGAAGAGATGCACCCACAAAGAAAGAGAGTGCGGCTGTAAGAAAGCAGATATGTCGATTATTTCATGATATAGCCATGATTTTCAAAAAGCTTCATTTCCAAGATATAGAAATTTAAAGGTTGATTTGAATGTTGGTTGATTTAAAGGTGCTGTCTACTTAAAATGTTTTTCTCTTTACTTGTTTTGACTACGGACAACAGATAAAATGAATAAATGATAATTGAAATTAAAATTCTAAATGAAATTAAAGCATTCATTTCATCGAATTTCGTCCATTTCAGTGCACCGGCCTGAGAACCGTTGCAAGCAGAACAGAAGAATCGGTACACAGTCCTCGTATCTACATTTCGAATTCCACTAACTTCCTAACTGAATTCTTTCTTGTTTGTGCTCAAAGTATTTGACAGTTGTTTACACTTATTGGTCTTGATGCGCATTTCGTTATTTATCATCCATTCTAGAATCAGTTTATAATGAGCAGATAAAGGACTGGAAGTTTGTTTCTTCGGTACAGCATCTCATAGAAAAATATCATCGACATGTTTGAGCAGAAAGATGTTGTCGTGATCTATAAGTATGTCGACCAAAAAATAACTAAAGAGAGTTGGTCCAACAGACGATCCCTGCGGCACTCCACATGCTACCTCAAGAAAGGGACTATGTTGCGATTTTTAACGAACACTTTGTGTCCTGCCCTCAAGGTAATTGTCAATAGATGAAACTGAGAATGGATCAAAATCGCCATGCATCATTTTCTGTATCAGTTCTGTGTGAGGCACACGGTCATACACTTTTTCAATATCAAACGCTAGCAAATGACAAGCATGAATGTGATCAGATGATTGTACGAGACTGAGGAGCCTCAGAGTCTAAGGAGATCAAGGATCCGCTCTCAGTCCCCTTCTTTTCATCCTCGTGATGGAAGAAGCTACTAAGGATCGTAGAAGATGTGGGCTGAAGGAGCTGCTGTGCGCGGATGATTTAGTCCTTACGGGCAAAAGCAAGGAAGAGGTGGCTATGATGTTCAAAGAATTGGAGGAGGATATGGAGATCAAAGGCCTGACAGTGAACACCCAGAAGACCAAGATGATGATCAGTGGCAGCAAAGAGAATTCCCCCGTTCAAGCGAGAAGATTCCTTTGTGGTGTGTGCGGGAAAGGCGTTGGGGTCAAGTCCATCCTTTGTCAGCAATGTGAGAGATGGTGCCACAAGCGTTGCGGTGGACTCAGGTATCTCAGCGGTATAATGAATTTTCAATGTCCTACTTGTATCCATGGCAGCAGAAGTGCAGTAGATTTTGAGACATGTTGGGTAGACGATGAGGAAATTGAAATCGTGAAAGAATTTCACTATCTTGATGATGTGCTTTGCTGTGAGGGTGGCGCAGAACGCGCCGCCGTTCGTGCTAGAATCGCGTCAGCCTGGCACATATGGAAAGACATCACCAGTCTGCTCAGAAACCGCCACATTCCACTCAGGTGCCGAGGTAACCTACACAACTCTTGCATCAGGCCTAGTACTTCTTTACGCTGCTGAATCCTGGAACCTCACTGAACATCTGGTTCAACAACTCCGGTCATGTGAAAGAAGAATGCTTCGCTACATGAGTGGCATTTCTCTGTCTGATCGGATCGACAGCGCTACCGTGGCAGGCAGGTGTGGCCTCAGACCGTTAGACGAAGCAATCAGAGAGCGAAGACTTAGGTGGTTCGGTCATATCAAGCGTCGAAATATAGATGAACCAATCAGGCAGGTGCTCGACGTGATGGTCGAAGGTTCCCGTCCTCGTGGAAGACCGAGGAAAACATGGCTCCAAATTGTCAATGAGGGAATATCAATTGTGGAGCTGGGATTATCTGCGAGTGATGCTATGGACCGTTCTCGATGGAGAAGTCTCACATCGTCCAACCCTCAACAGAAGAGGAAAAGAAGACGTTAAAAGGAGGAAGTAAAGTAAGTAAGTAAGATGACTGCACATTGCCAATATAGTTGGTCAAATGAATAAGTGCACAATTAGTCGAACTACTCTTTTTGTAAGCAGGTTGATTGCAATCTTTTCACAAAGAAAATTCATCAGAAAACCGATTTATGCAATTCCGATCAAGCTTGCTAGCTGCTAGCTGACATAGGCGATGAGAAATTGGACGTGTGTCAGATAATGTTGGTCTTCCGCTTTTAGGAAAGGGAACAATGTCTACTTGCTTCCACAGAATCGGCAAATTAGCTTTAATCATACATATACTAAATAATAGAGTAATTGACCTCGCCAAAGCATCCGATAGCTTAACCCAGATAACTGTAGAGACACAATCGGATCCAGATCCTTTCTTTGGATTTACCTGAGAACAAAAGCTTTTGAACTTGCGACTCTGAGAACTGGAAGGGAACAGTGTAAGGCAAGACCATTTGAGGACTAGGATCAGGATTCATAGCCGACGTGTATCTATCATTCAGATCAAGGACAACATCCTGAATAGGGGCATTTCGGGTGCACGTAGACAACCAGTTTGGATCCCTCGCCGAGCCGATAACTTAATCGCGAATCTGTCAAGTTGAAGAACGGCCACGCTTGATACGAGTAGCCAAGATTTATTTAGCATTGAAAATAGCAATTTTGGCCTTGTCTTTGAAATAATTGTATAACGTCCAGTTGCCAGATCTATATACCATTATATCGTTTGTTTATCAGAACTTTTACATATGCAGTTATCCATGGTTGTCATTAACCGAGAACTGCACCACATTGTAAGGTAATGAAGTTGAACTGTCATTTAAAATGTTATAAAGTAATGAACACATTTGATCCAAATCCAGATCATGGAATATAATTTCAAAATCAATGGACTGAATATTCTGTCTAATTGCGGCAATGTGAGAACCACGTTGATCTAATACTTAACGATAAGAATGGTTGATAGGATGCGTATTTTATAAGAGTTAAGTGTAACACCGCGTGTTCAATAGATGAAAAAGGATCAAATACTGGTGGAATAGAATAATCCAATTTCAATTATTTAGGAATCAGGATCAATTCAGTTATGGCATTCTATCTGGTAGGAACACAAATAACATTCTCGAATGGAAAGCAGTCCTCCAACACAGAAGGTATACCTGTAGCAGTAGATACTCCATGTCGTTAATAAAACAGTTGGTGCTGATGATATAGCATCTATGCAGAATTCACTTTTTATCCTTTCACAAATACCTCAACCTTTGAGCAGCCCAGAGGAATCAGAACGATATAATAAGTATGGGATCAGTGACATCATTTGGAATTTAATGCTGAAGCCAGCTTTCGGTGATTGAAATGCAGTCAGTTAAACAAAGATGAAAATGGTAAAATAAGTCATTTTCTTAGAGATAGAACTGCGTTCGTAACGATTAAAGAGGACAGTTGAGTACGGAGTCATTGGAACGGGGAAATGTCCCTTCACTATTTGACCATTTCGAATGAAAACATCGTGCAAGCGTAGATTTATCTCCATTTGAACAAAAACCTTGTGAAAACTAGCTTTTCAAAATCTTTGCATTTAGCAGACAATGGGCTTGTCCTATAACGCGTCATTCATTAAATGGAACCTTAATGACGCCTCATTTAACTGACATTAAACGGATAACGTCCATAGACGCGTCATTTAGTTTGCTTCATCTAACCGTCATAATCTTTTAATGGAAGGGTATTCACGAACGCGTCAGAAAAATGTCATTGAGAAGTGGAAGCTAAATGAAAGCAGAATATTTGCAGGAGGGGAAGACCTTCATCAACGAAAACTGACAGTCATATCGAGCAAGAGTTTACAATGCGAAAGGTACTCGGGGACCCAACTGCCCGTTAATTGTCTGAATATATTTTCCCAAGGACATCCCAGCCCCACAGGCCCTCTCATGAAGCTCCATCCCACTGGCCATTCCTGTAAATTCGTCCATTGTCCGCTGTATGTAAATTTAATGATTTTCTATGTTATGATGTCAGAGCACGTCAAAATGACATCATGAAATCCTGGTACACGCGACGTTCTGAAAATTAATGGAAATTAATTGGCATTCTCTGTTTAAAAGATGAAAGCACTCTAAAAGACAATTAAAAGTGAGTTTCTACGAACACCAAAATTGCAGATATTTTAACTGTCATTTAGTTGGTTTCATTAAACTGTCTGCAACGTTTAATGACAGTTAAACAAATGACGCGTTATAGGACAACCCAAGTGCCGTTTATCTTGAATGAATTTGAAGCGTATTTGAATTGGTCGGTATTTCCTTGAATTGACGTTGTGAATGTCGATGTGAGTAGAAATTTCAACACATGCTTTGTAGTCAATCACCTTATCATAACTTTCAGCGTCTTCGTCGGTTGATTCGTTTTCAGGAAGCCCAAAAACAGCGATGTTGGATCTCTTGTCGTGGCGATGCTCATGTTCGTCGATCGCGTTATGGATGACTTTTCCTCGATCGAATGAAAATTTGTTTTTAACTGTTCTTTGAGCGAAATTCAGCGCTATCAATAGCAGCTATGTCACAGGAAGATCGATTGAAGGACAGTGTTTTTTATGCCGCTACCTTTCTTGTCGGTGTTATGATTTCCTCATTCTAAATTACTGGCCGGAAAAAGTATAGGCTATCAGAAAACCGATATTACCGGTACTTAATTTCCTCCTCGCAAAATGAGAGACAAGTAAATTCTTCTCGAAGCCACAATTTGAATCTTCGAATCAGTCCAAATCTTAGCAGAGATGTAAGTGCAAGCTTAATGAAGTCTTCTAGAAGCAACAAAGCTCGGTATCTCAGTGTTGTACCTTCAGTTTCAATCCTGTGAGACAACATTTTCAAGATAAAGACGGATAATTGAATAACACGGAAGCTAATAGCCAACTTCCAGAGATCGCAACTGTTTTTCTTCCGGAAATTCTAAGCTTGCACCCTCCGCCCGCAAAATAAGAGCAAGGGAATGTAACAAGAGTAACACCGCCGATCATCACCACAAGCGATTCAGTCGCAAATAAATAGGGAAAACTTTCGACTCGCAACAACTCCAACAGAAATCATTGTCTAAGGAAATAAATCACTTCATTGGAATTCGAGGAGGATTTTGATGATTTAAATATTAATTAGGACAGATCAATATAACAGTTGCCAATCGAATAATTTTGACTAGATTATCAGGGCAACTGGAAGACGCGACCGCCACCGGCAAAATAACTTCGTGATCCGCATCCACACACGCAAAATCCAATATCAATGATCCGCAACAATTCTGAATTTCCAATCCTCTTAAACTTACTAACTTACTAGTGTAGTTGGGCTATACAGGGTATAAAAAAGGTGACATGTTCAAATCCATGTGAACATCAGCTTATTTCAATGAGTAGTGTCTCCTGATCATTATGGTACTAATTTTATTGAAATCCGTGCAAAATTGAGTAGGTGCGGACGAAAACATATAGTAAGTCACTCTGTCAAAATTATCGCGGTTGATGTATTCTGTGACAGTTCGCACCAAGCAATGGCTTCAACAGGAAGGAGCTGCGACTTTTACTTGGCTGACTATAAATAGATCGGCGGATTCCTAGCATATAAATTAGCATCATTCGTGTTTTCTTTGAATAATCATATGAATCGGTCACAGAATTCCTAAAATTTCAGCCTGCGGGTTACTATTTTCATTTTCTTTAGATCCTCGCTGATACCCGTGTACATGTCAGTGCATGAAATTTTTTGAACGTTTAAACAACATTTAAAAAGCATGCTTCTATTACAAAAAATCAACCAGGAAATCGATTGCCTCTTGCAGGTCTAGATGTGATCTAAGAATGTGATCTATGCACTTATACTCGGTATGGAGTAATATATTTAGATATGACCATTTTATATGCTTACCAAAATTTTAAGGATGACAGATGAGCCTTCGTAAGAGTACCGATCTGAAGTGCAGAAGAAACAGGGAAGAGAAGAACAGATCCTTAGAATAGGCGAGTCAAACATTTAACTTTCCTAGGCTTTTTTAAGAAAATGTTTGACCCCAACATCCTCGACAGTGCAGGAGTGATTTCTTCTTGGTCAGTCAATCGGGAACCTGGAAAGTCTGAGTAATGTTAACATATTTGAGGGAAACTACGAGGGAGAATTGCAAGCTGCACTGCATGAACTTGTAATCTCATCAGAAGAGGCATAAAATGTGTCTTACAAAATAAGTAAAGTCAGGCCCTTTGCTCAGCCCCAAGAACACAGGCCGCATTGCCTCTGAATATCAAGGCTCACACGCTGCATTAGCCATGCAGATTCCCTCGCATCGTGGGCTACATCTGTAAGGCGACTCCCGATCTTCTGGAGACAATGCAGCGTCGATGAACCCATCGAGGCTGAGGTTTCCTCCGCGACTAGTTGAAAAATGAACCGATCAGCTAGAGAGGAATAGGTACTTATGTGTCTTACGTCTCTCTGCTGATGAGGCTGCGGAACCGGCTTGGGTGGCCGATGCATGCAGTGGTGTTGAGGAGAAGGTATCTCTTCATGTTGCGTCTCACACTAAACACTTGCCTCTTGCGAATGGAAAAATGGTGACACCATCCGGCCGCTTCCCATCGCCGCGGTCCAGACTAGCTGGTTCAATTGCTGGCGATAATCTGCACTTTGCCAGTGCTCGTCGAACAGTTTCATTCAGTGCCGAGTGTCTGGCAATGCGTCCTGTACTATACCGACAAGATAAGGTATGCCAGTGGTGGGCTTGGCCGCTATCCCAATTTGGTTGCCCACCACTGAGGTATGCAGTCCATATTTGTCGATTACTTCTCCACATCTGCACGGAAATTCTCGGCAAACTGCTGCATCTACACGAAGAGCAACTGCTGTTCGAAGAGTGTCGCTGTCTAACATTGTACCAATGCTTGACACTGGAATCACGTGTAGCCATGACCCGCTGTATGCAGATTGTGTACCTATGAGCCTAGCTCGTTCAAGAGTATTTGCATTTGAAAGCCATTCTTGCTGTTGAAGGCTACACAGAAGTTCTTCCCAAGCACGTTGACAGCCATTCATGTCATCATGTGATTTGCTATCATTTCCATGAAGTTCTGTTCATTGTGAAGCTGCCACATCAAACTCATTGACATCAGGGGATCCAGAAAGATTCACAAGGATTTTTGTGGCCAATGTTTTTGACGAAGTATCTGACGACAGATAAGCAGGGAGAGCAACGTCGGATGGTTGTCGGATGCCAATACCACCAAAACGAATTGGCTGCTTTGCTTGTGCCCATGATCGATCATCAAAGTTGACATTGATGATTTTTTCCAGACCGGATTTTATGGTTGAGTCCAGACGATTAAGGGCTTCTTCAACTTCAAAGCAAGGTGCTGAACGAAGGAGATAAGTTAATCTGGGAATGAGTAAGCTCCGGCTAAGTAAACAAAATGCAACATGAGAATTGACAGACTCAAGTCTTTCGCAGGCTAAAATGATCGCGGCTTCCTTTTCCTGGAGTGCATTATTAATTGCAAGATTTGACAGTGGAGAGCCTAGTAATGTCAGGTCACCCTCTCCGAGTTGGAAATAAATCTTGCAAACGCACCATCACTTTGTTGAAAGTCATGATCATCAAGACCAACATTTATCAGTTCGCTTTTTGATGCATTGATATCCAGACCAAGGGATCGCGAACAATCAGCAGCTCCCAGAACGTCCTCGTAAACTTTTTCTGGTGGGCGTGCAATAGTCGCGTCGTCGAGATACCACAGATTGAATGGGCACTGCAATGAACGGGCTACAGAATCAATAGTAAGAGAAAGGAAAAGACGACCGGCTACGTCTCCTTGATGAACACCCCTTTCTGAAAGTACAATCTTTTCACCGAAGCACAATACCGATGGTGACTTGTAGGCCTGGTAGGCCATCGGTAATAATTCTAGAGTTCTATCAGCAATTGCTTCAATCATCATATCACGTCGTAGTGAATTGAATGCATTCCAATTTGACAGCAACATACACGTATTTACTTGTTTCGTCACTATTGAGTAAACCTCGAACAGCATGAGCAGCAGCTTCACAGCCGGATCGGATGCCGACACCCAACTGAACAGGCTCTAACTGAGGGGTAACTCGGCGGGTGGCCTTCAAAATTGCAATTTTGCAAGCAAGGCGATGGAGAACTGACCTATGGCAATGGGGCGTATGCCGCCTGGACTGTTTTATTCTATTTCTATGCACTATCTTTATTGTGTTGCATTGTTGAGATGTCATCATTTGCGCTACTTAATGTACTGTTCGTTATTACACAATATCACATTGCTGCATTACGTACTTGCGTGGTTCTTGATCGGCCGTAATACATCATACCTCCGGTTTTTTTTCTTCAGCGCGATAAGTCTGCTTGAATGTATTAATTCCCGTGCGAAGGGTGGCAAAGATCCAGAAATCACTGTTGCAGCCAGATTTCTTAAGAATGAAAGAAACCGTTCAGCAACTTGTCCAACATTCTCAGTTGTCAGATCTTTCATGTGCAATGGTAGAATGCCATCTATACCACTTGCTGAGGCGCCTAAGAAAAATTTGATTGCGGTTCGCACTTCAGAGATCGTTACGTTCATATTGATGTCTGTTGCAATCTCTGGAAAATGTTCGTCTTCCGCAGCGCTTGGATGCTTATTTCTTAATTCAATTTCGGTTTCATCGGAGAGGTCAGGAGTGTCAGTTGAACATATCATTCTTATTGCTGCCAAATTTGCTTGTATAATGCGATTCAGCTTCTCTTTGAGTTCATTTTTTCAATTCCAAACTTTTTGTGATCTTTGTTACTAACTTTAGTAGTCGGTGAAGCTCTTTACCAGTTAAAAAGTTGTCTGTCTGTTGTTTCACACTTGCTGTCAGAGATGCATTGCTTAGCTTTCTGGTATATTTATGATGAGATAAAGCTACAAAGGAGAACATCGCGAGTCGTCGCCAACCAGTCTCAGACGAAGAGAGAGCTAGGTTAATCGCTTCCCTCAATCCAGATGCTACGGCCGGACGGGCAGCTTTAGGTATCCTTTGTAAAACTGGATATTCATGTCTCAAACTGACGAGATGGTATAAAAATTCAGTAACATCACTTGTTGAAGCGGATAAACTTGAATCACTCTGTGATGATTGCCGAATATCAATCGGGTTTCTTTGCAGATTAGTAGGGATTAAACAATGTCTACATCGCCAAGTATTCAGAGTGGCGGCTCGTTGTTTTGTGATTTTCGCGTAAGATAAGTGTGTCCATCTCTGACAGATCACATTGTTTTCCTTGCCTGACTACACGTCTTGAACAATGGAGGCAAACTCGATTGGTTATTTGTTCGCTCGGCTGTATCGATTGATTCACTACTTGTTGTGATGGCTGTTCATTTGATTGGTCATGAATGCTGATTGGAATGTGCTGCTATTGTTCCAGATCCAGATGAATCATCAATGACGGAATTGATGTTGACTCATTTGCAGGACATGCCATTAGTACTCCTTCATGGATGGAAATACTTAAGAATCATGCTTGAATTGATTAATAGTTAATTAATTAACTGATGTTGTCCTGCTGTAGCATAGACAAGATGTGTGAAAAATTAAAATGAAAAAATGCTAAAAATAAAAAAAATAGATTTTTTAAATTTTAAAATTTAAATTCATAAAAGTTTGACTGAAAGTTCTGCATAAGTTGTAAGAACCCACTCTGTAAGACTATATCGGTAGCCTAATATAAAGATCGAGCTACACATTGCACCGAGGAGCACTGAGATAATCATAAGCGGCAATGGAAATATTTTCTTTCAAGTAATCACCTCAAGAGGTTGTGAAGCGCTGACATGAAAATTGAAGAATATATCTGATGTATATTGGTGCACAAACGGAAGGCGTGGGAGGTTCCTAAATCACTATTGATCTGATGAAATAGAGCAGAGTTTACCCATTGGTGTAGATGTCATGCTTATATTGTGAACTGAAGTATCATATCGAAGCATTCATCCGTGAACCAACCACTCCATCTTATGCAGACTTAAGCGAAATTCGACATCACAAATTTTGCCGAACATTCTATTATGACAATTGACACAAGCAATGCGTTTTCTCTTCCCGAGATGACTAACGAAGACCAATGCAGATGAGCATTTCGTTGAGTATGAAACAAAAGGGTCTTCGTACAAAGCGATATCATGAAAAGTATCATGAACGTTCCTAGCAGCACCTCAAACTTTACAGCTTCCTGAAGCTTTAACTGGTAATCAGTTGCCTCTTGTAGTTACAAAATATTTGGAAGATCCATAGACTAGTCATGGTATAATAATTGGAATTGGAAAGAGTCAAATATTTCTAAGATCTTAATTATTATTTCTTATCTAGATGTGCAAAATCTTTCGATTACCATCCAGCAATCATCTTCAGATACAAAAGGCTATGGTTAGGAGAAGTTTAAAAGCGAGGAATTTGAAAATGCTATTTACAATGAGATGATGAGGCATGATGCAAAATAGGCCTACTTAAGACAATCTTCACATGCTTCCACTGTACCGCAAGTGACAATTGACTTTCAGGACCATGGATTTTGGATGTTGCTACGATAGTTCCTACGACATCAAATAAATTTCGTTTCATGACTTAGCCTATGACAGTTTCATCGAGAATTGAGTTTCAGGATCTTGTGAGGATACTGTTTTGGAAAGGAACCTTGTTTTTTTCCGAGTGGGATACTGATGAAGAGCGTCGGAGGAATGTAGACACATAACACGTAACTGTGTCAGTCATCATACGGCCGAACCATTTAAAGCAAAGCACATTGAACAGTGTAAGCTATTCGATGACATGGTGAGATGGAGACATCGTAAACACACCACATTTCAGAATTCGAACAATGTTCAGATGATCCCATGAGTTATCATAGGAGTATTTGACCATAGTTAACAGATTTTGACGTGTATGCCTGATAATTTGTTTTTGACTGATGCTATGTGTGTCTTTTTTTATTGAATTTTGACTCTCCATAAGTATGGTGTAAATAGTAAGCACTTTCATATTGGGCATTATGTAGCTATTTTTAGTAACTTCACCGCAATTTTTTAAATGGGCCGCACCTACTAATTTTTGGGTCAATTTTGATCAAATTGGTGCCATATGCTCAGAAAAGTCAGCTTTACAAAATGAGCTGGTGTTGAAAGCAATTTGAAATACTTCAATTTTATAACCCACCTCTGTAACTAGAGGCATTTGTGATTTCGTGGATTTTGTAACTATAGGCTGTACGTCCAATAGGAAAACAAATATGCCCATGCAAAACTGCGAATAGCAATCTTAGACTGGGCTACATGTATACTGGCAATGAAGGCCTAACCCAATATCTGGGGAGCGGTTTTCTGCACATGAATGGTTTTCATTACAGTAGTGGTATAAACGAGCATCTTGAGGCATCTTGAATGATTAAAGCATAAAGATCACGGCTATCGAACTTTGAAATATCACTTCTATATGTAAATAGGCTTGTTCACGTGAACATAACGTGGTATGTACACTAGGTATATGAATTTTTTCTATCCCTATATTCCTGTATCATGAATGGATGAACTTTTCATCAAAACTAACAAAAATATCCTTTTTTCTGATTCTATCGATAAAAAGTTCACCCCAACTCAAAATGAAAGTATTAAAAATTGCATTATTTTTACAAAAAAGTGATTTGTGCTATTCTGTCTTCTGAAATAATCATTTGATTATTTTCTGATGCTGTTTAGTCAATGAGAAAAAGTTAATTTGTCATTAATTAAAGGATATATACGAAGTAATATGGCTTACTATAATTATTACTATCTTCTCATTTCATTTATCAAAAATTCGAATATTTCACAGTTATCTTATCTGAATGCTCAAAGCAAAAGTGACATTCATTTCATTCATTGTTTACACAATAGAAGCTTTAACTGAACGCTCTCCTTCTATCTGCAAAAATCATTGATATGTTAAAGGCACTTTATGGCTTGTTCGGCACTGATTAGTGCTTAGAACTTCCAGTCTTAAAAGGTTCTTGATTCCAAAAGTTTTTAACAGAAGTCAAAGCTTCTTGCTGATTCTACAAGCTGTTGTTAGATAGTGTTTGATAGTCAGTTGCACTGTAAAATTGGTTAATAAACCAAAGATCAGCACACACACTCGAAATGAAGCGGCAAATTTAATACAATGAGGCTCTTCTTTCTGGTAAAGGAATGTCAACCAGGAGAGCGAGGATTGCCCGGCAGCTCCATCTTGTAACACTTCAATTCGGTATTCTCTGGAATTGCTTTTTACGAAACCTCTTAATTCTTTCAAAAATAGGAAAACTGCTCAAATGAAATAAATAGTCCACATCGTCACGTCATCCTGCTGCTTCTTTGATATCTTTGTTTTCATTATTGAAATTCGCCGTCAATAGTTCGTTCTTCAAAAACTCAAGGACAAATTGATATTAATTATCATTTATTAATTAATTGTTTGAGTGAAGTATTATTGTCGCCGAGTTTGTCATCCATCACCAAACGAAGCACTCTATCGAGAATATGATAATGACAACCAGGATATTGCGGTATCTCTGGTTGATTTATACCGAATGACTTGCAACAGAATCACAATGCCATTTAACTTTCAGTATTGACATCAGTTGTGACAACAACAATCATTTTTATGCTCCTCCACAGCTTATTTCCATCAAGGACAGTTGTTATTCCTTGGACAACCGCAACAGCCTTTCCATTGTGTACTTCAGGTATGGCTAACTAGATTTCCCTATGTTCATTTTTTTAAAAACCAATACTTGATATTCTCGATTGTCAATTCGCGTACCATCGAAATGTAGCGACCAATGCTCCACACTCAAAATCTCTTTCATTTCATCTTTACGTTTTCTCGCCTCTTTGATGGAAGACTTATACATGCCGCACTGTGTAGGTGTGTGAATGTCTACTCCAGATTCAGACAATTGATTACAAGCACGCTGATTGCGAGTTGATAGCTTTGAAGCTGCCACTAATTTGGCAGCTGCATTTGTCCTATGATATTTTCTTCTAGTTTTAGTGGAACAATCGCCTGAATGATCTGATTCTTGATACTCGCTGTTGATATCTGTATCCGATTCTTCAATTGATATTAAATCCAAATTCGATGACATTGGTTGAATGAATTTCTTTCTCCTTTTGGAAGGATGGATTGTAATGGGATTCGCAACCTTCTCCGTCAACCCGATTTGTCCGTTGCTTTCAATCTGAATTTGGTGTAAACGTTTATCTTCGCTGCACAACCAAGTAACATTTTCTTTCCTAATATCAGAAACTTCAATCATATTTCTGTCGTCTCGAACCAATCGTCATGTTCTCAATATTTATCAAGTTTAGCTTCCACAGTTTGAGTAGATTAAGCAGGAAGGAAGATTCAGTTTCTATTCCCATAAATACAATATCTCTCTTCTAATTTCACGTGTATTCGTTTTTTTCTTCCTTTGATAGATTTAGCAAGGAACAGATAACGACCAACAATTTGGAATTTTAGCGGTATCCTGTTGTTGTTCTGTAGAGATTGTTCTTGTGGATTGTAGCAAAGTATGTGGCAAGTTTCCTTCTATATGTAAATGTCAGGCGAAGATAGGTCATTTGCATCAAGTTAATAAATATTACGACTTTTTATTATTACTACCCCGTCAATGTTGTTGATATTATCGTAGTTTGAACCTTCACCTATGCCCTCCGGTACGAAGATGTATTCATGAATATTCATGATAAGTTCATGAAAACTGCTTCGAAATTATCATTAGTCTATATGAGCTATTATTATCAGAATTATCATGACAATTTACACATTGAACAAGGGCTTCGTCACCTTGAAAATTTAATTCCAAGAAAATTGCTACTTCATCAATTTGTGTCAGTTTCCTCATCTTTCTCTTGTCAATGGATAGATCATTCAAAAAGAATAAATACAGTCAAAGTTCATAGGTCATGTTTATCAAAATGTCTGAGAGGCATTGCATGGTCACTGATTTTGCTAATTTTAGCACCAGATAAGATCTCAAACTCATGGCTTATGTTTTAGCAGGGAACAATTAAAAATTCCTAACTAAGATAAAATTAAGTTAGAAGCAGCTATCTTTGGCAATGAGACATTTTAGTAGCTATGAAGATAAAAATGTAGGCCTACTATCTTTTCTGAAAATGGTTTTAGAAATTTGAGGTTGGAGGTGAACCTTTTTTGCAATAACTAAGAAGAAAATACATTTTGATCAGTTTTAAATAAAAACTCATCGAGCTATAATACAGGAAATTTAAATTTCGAAAGAAGTCAAAAATTCATATCCCTAATGTACACTCACAGCCACAGGTGGTGTCCTGACCATACTGAATTTAGGTCTCATTGATAATCATGACGATTGCTTACAACAGACATGGCAGCACAGTTATCTCACTTAGCTTATCACTTTTTCTCAGTGCACTCAGTTATCTCAGTATTCTCACTTTATGCTCATTGCACGCCTATATTTCATTTGTTACTTTATTCAGCTTACATATTATTTTTAGCAGGCACATTCAAAAGTACTGAATGTATGTATTATAAATTCTACAAACCAAGTATGTCATGTTGCAGACTTTTTCAAAGTGCACTTGAGGCCTACTGAATATCGAACCCAAAGTGTTTAAATATATCAAGTGTGGAAACTCCCCATTCTCTAATGTATTTTTAGTGGCGACAAATCCGCCATCTTTTTTCGCCAAGATAATTTTCAGATATTTATATTCATCAATTTCAAGAAGTCGCTGTGGCTAAAATATTTGGTGACAACTTCATTTTTCTAGTGATTCCTACATAAAATTTACTGCTTTATTCATTTTTCACATCAATTTTGATGTTGAACGTGTCATTTCTGAATAATATGGCTTTATAGATGAAACAGTGGAGAAATGGTGTCATTTGACTCTCAGATATTGTTTATCTACATATTGAAGATGCATCTAATACAAATATTTCCTGGAATGAGAAGAAAGGAATATTTGCTTCTTTATATGGAATTAGGAAAGGAATATTGAATGAAATAGGGCATACAAAGTATAGGAAGCTAGTTCAATAGATGTTCTGCGAGTGATCTGACTTTATGATCTTAGTGAGCTACAATACTTACGTTAATACCCCGAGTATTTTTCTATGCATCGTCAGCAGACCGTCGGATTCCATCTTTCATGAAACAGAGCTCATCATTGGCTGATCAGTCTCATCATGCTAGAAGTATTTGAAAGATAGTAACGACCATCAAGATTACCAGATCTTAATCCGATCGAACATATGTGATATGATCTGGCGTACAGGAAAGTATCAAGAACAGGTGGAAGTAATTGTTTGAAGGACTTGACAATCCATGGAAGTTCGAAGACTGAACGAGCATTCCTCAGAGCGCAGTTGATACCAATAAATATTTATACTTCAAAGAATCATAAGTATGATCAATTCATCAGGTCTCTTTCGATAAAGTAGCAAAATTTTATAATCCTTTGAAAATATCAGCATTTATCATGAGGTTAATTGCTTTTCTTAACTTACGCAATAGAAACATTTATTACAGTATGATAAGAGGTTTGCTTGGTTATATAAAAAGATAACACACATTTTTGGGATAAGTGTAAGTCCCCCCTTAAATCGTATAGAGTGGATTGTAGTCGTTCATTAAGTACCCTAATAATCAATTAATTTCTATGCCAAATCGAATCTAGCATTTTAACCATAGAAATGGATCTTCATCTCATGTTTTTGTCTTCCAGATGTCTACGGATAATTATGTAATTTTTCACTACTTCATAGTTTTGACATAGCTATTCAGTCCCTTCCATTCAATATTTCAATACTATTCTGTTGTCATTTGCGATATCAAATAAAACTGCTTATAAGAGCTGGCGAAAAAGTAATATCATAGCTGTCGCCACAAATCAACCATTGATTCCATACTTCCCTTATATACCTACTTTGATCGAACCCTTACTGAGCTTAGTTTTGGACCCATCTTCACGCCGAAATAACAGCGAAAAAGTGCCACGTATAACTATCGGAATGTATATTGAATAGTCAGAACCTCAAAGTCACTCACGTCACACTACATCCTACCTGCATGTAATGTAGCGAATGTACTACAGGTGCTACGCTGATATCGTAATTGCTTGAAACTCAGTCTAACTCGAGTCTACTTGTACAGTGTCAATATACATGTATTTGTAGGACTTGTTTGAGCCTGTATCATATTATCATGGTCAGAAAGCAAAATGTGGATCGTTCAAGTTGTTCATTAAATTGAGTCTTCTATCAGTAGCGTTAAAAACCTTCGATCCGCATCCAAAAAATACCAAATTTCCGTATCCGCATCCATGGATTTAGTTTGTCCACCTTTGACCACCGGTAGCTTAGCGAAATGAATGATGAAGCTTCAACGTCACTACTCCCTCATGCTTGGGGCTTGGATGGTGCTGACATAGTCAAGCTTTTCTGTTGCGTTGTGGTACTTATAGTCCGGATGCCCTTCCTGCCGACTTCCAATGACACCTTCGGGCCTCGACCTGTGGACTGAAAGATGGCTAGGCCAAGCGCTTAACCACTGTACCACGGAGAACACAGGCCAAGGCGAAGTTGACCAAAAGAGGAAGAAGCTGACACAATCTTTGTTCCTTTTCGGAGATTGAATGCGACTGTTATCATAGTGTTGGTATGCAGTCAGATTCTTTGTAGCCTCATTCAAAAGGCGAATCATTCCACCACGAAATTCATTTATTGTTTCCATAGCTATACCATTACTAAGCAAAAAGTTACCAACACATTCTATTTCAGCTTTATATTCCAGTAATTCACGGTTTGAAGGCTTTAGTTTTGGAATCAGGGAACAAGGTTCAAAAATTCGACGGCATCTCTGGAAATATGACAATTTGAATCATTAACAAATCCAGATGGTGCTGATGGTGAAGTCCCTTGCTAACACTTCAATGCGATAATCTTTGATGTGAAGCAAACTTGAAAATTTGAAATAAAATTCAATATGAATATTAATATAGTCAATTAGTTAATTTATAATACATACATGATATATACTCAATTTATATAATATAAATATACATAAAAATTCAAAATTTGACTTTAATAAAGCATCCACTGCTGTTGAAATTTGCCTCTCTTTTTGGTCAATTTTGCAACAGGTTACCATTGTTGAGTGCCTTGCACAGGCCTGTGATTACTCCTCAAATTCCTCAAATTTGTTTATTACTCCTCAAATCCTCAAAAACTCCTCAAATATAGCTTAACTATGAGAAATTCCTCAAATACGACACACTACAGACTAAATGTCGGATAATGTATTGTTTTTTGGCGAATGGCGATGATATGTAAACTTCCAAACAAGAAGCTAAGATAGAATCCTGTAACATGTACCCTACATCCATGCTGCTAATCATGAATCACTCATGATTTATTTCTTTTCCTTTTCTTCTCTCATGATTTATAACTTAATGATTTTTCTCTCACACACCTGGTAGATTTTAGATAGCGTAATCCCCTGCTAGCTAGATCTGATATTTTGATTGGAAACAGACCTGTCCTTTTATCATCTGAATGGGCAGACTGTTAAATAGAATCTTTTCAATATATAAGTGATAAACATAATTTTGAAAAGAGCGACTTACTCACCAATTCATTCCACATGAGGAGAGGAGAACCGTTGCTTTTCCTTCTACTAAGTATTTTTAAATTTCTAGACATTTTAGGATATAATGATTTACTTTTAGTCATGTCATATTTAGCACATCAAAAATTAATCAGTCGTTAGCTTGTTTTTTTTTTAATTTTGTTACATTGACGCACTTTGTTACGTTGAATGTCGTTTTCATTTCTGCAAGCTACAGGGCTGCAGATGTTCCGGTTCGTCTGGACTTATTTAAGACATTACTTCGACTTACTGTCGAACTCAATCACTAAATGCTTTCACGTATTTCGTGAGTGAAACACTGCGATCAACCTGCAGAAATTGTATATTTGAACACTGCAATTTTTTACTTCTAACTTTATAATATTGCTTAGAATTCCAACAATAGAATGCACATTCAATTATTTTCATTAATTATCTTGACCTTTGTCACAACCTTCTTCATATGTTTTTGCGACTATATGGCTGCTAAATGCATGCCTGTACTTCTTAAAGAACTTAAGGATATCGATCTTCCATATCCATTATATGATAACATATAGGTAGCCCAGCCCATTTGGATTTCAGTGCTCTTATCAACTGAGGCGTTTGTTTCACTCACTCTCTTCCATTTTATTTCCGCTGAACATGAACACATCCGACGGGGTACAGCGGATGGTCCCTAAATTTAGTGTCTACATGCCTGCGTGCGGCATGTCTACACACTAGCGTGCGGGGGTTGGAAGCATATGAAGCTCTGCTATCTCATGAGTCTTTTTGCAGCTACATTTTCCAGGGTCTGCCGACCGACATTTATCCTGGATGAATTATTCACTTATAGATCGTTTTCATAATTTGCTGAACACAGACCGTTGTGAAACTAATGCACACATTGCTTATCGTTGTATGCGGAACTCAGATTAATTAAGACATTGGACCACATAGTACTGGGTTGGAAGATTTTCAACCTTGTTTTACTGCAAGATGTGGATGTCAATATCTCTGCGCAACTTCAAAGAATAGAGGTGATTATCTTTCACTTTTTGCCTAGATGAGACCAACAACTCAACTGGCACGCCTGTTCCCGACACTTGTTTTGTGTTGTATGAGAGAATTCATGTTCATTTGAATGTAGATGGGAGCGATATGATCAAACGCTAACAAGTAAACAAGAGCCACCAAAACTTATGCAGTATAAAGTAATATTAGTAAATTAATGTGTAATGTGGCGTATCCTTCATGATAAATTGCTGACTTTTTGTAAGTCACAAGCATTCCGTCAACGATTTTAAGCTTTCCATACTTATGGGTTACTCTCCTCCTAAATTTGTCTAAAGTCCGTAAAAATTAATTGTTGCAAAGCCACAGATGCATGTGCTTGAGGATATATCCTGCATTCAAAAAAATACAGTATACAAATCTGAGAAGCATCATTGAATTGGAGACGATATCGTGAAGCAGAGCGATATCAGTAGTTTGATCTGACATCCTCAGTTCGACACATTCTAAGCAGATAATACTTGAGGCAACAAATTGATTTCGTTACAACGCGGGAAGTGATTATGACCAAGTCAGTATTCCTTTGCAGTATACACAACTTCAAAAAGTGGGGTGTGGTCAACCTTTGGGTTACCTTCGTTGTGACTTTCATGATTTGAAGTTTGGCCCAAAATCCGTTCTAAAATTTTTAGTTTCTTCTTGCAATTATCATATTAGGCTTCATTTCCATTCCTCAAATTTTTCACAAAAAATCCTCAATTTTTTCATAGGTTAATCACAGGCCTGCTTGCACCCAATAGTGAATCCTTTGACGTTTGATTCGTCAAAGAAATCATTTATTATTATTGTATTTATTTAGAAATCATTTATTATTAGATAAGAAATTAGAATATTACTAGGTTAGAAATCATGTTGCTTTAGTGCATTGATCCAAAAGCAGGAGATTGATGACTTCCTTAAGGCGTCTGCTTCACAAGGCTTTCATGACCACTGCATGGAAAAGGAAGAATGACAATATCTCTGACAATTGCCATGAGCTGCATGGCAATGACAATAGCACTTGTCATGGAAATCCGGCACTCCGTAATAACAAAGGCCTAGAATGATCATGGATATTGAAAATGACAACGGCATCTTAACGATGGCGGCTTCCAGTAGTTGACAATAGGAAAGATGCTTTGTAAAGATGAACTACATGTATTATTGTCATTTCTCTTTACATATAAAAGCATTTTGATAAAAAGAAAAATCCATCCGATTCCTACAAGCAGAGATACAAGCCTTTAAAGTTTAGGCCTACTACGATAGGCCATCTCCTGGCTTTCCACTCACTCTGACAACTTAGGTGAGTGGGCCAATCGAAAAATCTGCCTCGGTTCTGGAGTTTTCCGATGCTATCATCGGAGCTCCGGAGTTCACCTGCCTCGAACAAGTCGGGAGGATAACTGATTCCCGTCGCTGGAGACTCCATTTATATAGCCGAGACAAGTCGGTCGAGAAACATCACAAGTCTTTCCTCTGCTTCCTCCTAGCCGACTTTCCTTCCTTCCCGACGTTTCCCAAACTCTTGTGTTCTTTGCCTGCCTGCTTGCTTGCTCGTCTACCTGGAGGTGGAGGGGTGAGGTTTTGCAATTCTCAGCCGAATGAGCTGGAAACCTTACCGATCCAAAATTTCACGTAGATTCTGAATCTGCCCTCCGTTTTCCTCTCAGAAGCCTCCTTAGCCCCGAAAAATTGCTTTTCTCATCCCAAAACGTTCAAAACCTGCACAAATCCTAAGTGTGGAAAACAGGAAACGAAACGTGTCTCAACTTTTGCTATAAATCCTCTCATCTGATTCAGAAAGTGATGAGGATTCCATATCTGACAGCCGTTTCTTCATACGATGCCGGGTTCCAATTCTAGAGAGAAATCGTGAAACCCAACTGTCCTTGCCGGGGGGGGGGGGTGAGGGGGTGAGGTTTTCCATCCTCCAGCTGATGGAGCTTCTCAGGACGATTTCTCAGGACCCTTTCCTTTTTCATCACCACAATCACAGCGGCTTTGAGTCATTGTCATCTAGAAATCATTGCCAATACTAAGTTGAAGAGAATAGTAGCTAAACTCACTCTGGCTGCAACTGACCTGCCGAGATCAGGCTGAGGGCAAATTATTTCAGTTGCAAGGTCAAAATACAAATGAAAATTCTTGAAGAAAAGTATTACAGCACATTTCAATTACATACAGAAACGTATTCCCTCCTAGCCTGGCAGATGTAACCAGCACACTTTTCATTGGAGGAAGGGAATCACTCAAATTCCTATTTATTGGTACTGTCTATGCGATAATTGCTATGAATGTGTACTAGCCTACGTAATCTAAACGAATAATGCACTCCAATCAATTTTTCACTTCCCGAAATTCCCGTGTTAAACCCTAATTCACAAATTGCTTACTCAGTTCTCAGTGCAACTGTCCTGACGAGACGAATTCCTAACGAGAATTCGAATTGTGTCTTTTCGGCTGCAGAGGCTGAGAATCATCATGAATTGAAGTCATACGGGGTGAAGCTTCTGAATAATCTGTCCTTCCTGCGTCCTTCAAGACATCAATTTATCTTTCAGATTCAGAAGAATGCGGAACTCCTCGTGTGATGACAGGACGAAGAGGTTTCATCCTCAGTCACCAGGATTTTGATGGGAAAACAAAATATCCGAAAAAGACGAATTGTCAATGGTTAATTCAAGGAGAGAAGTCAAAGATTGTTCATCTTCACTTCGTCCATTTTGCGTTGGAGCGCATGACTAGGGGTAAATGCTACGACACTCTCACCGTCTACGATGGTGGAAATAAGAACAGCAGGAAGTTGAAAACATTGTGCGGCAATAAAGAGAAACCATCAGATATCTATTCCAGTGGACAGCAGCTGTTGTTGAAGTTCAAAAGTGATCATGACACAGAGTTGTCAGGATTTAACATTTCTTTCAATCTGGTGGATGAAGCAAGTAAGTGTTGAATTTCAGCGGCCGCCAATTGTCAGTACATGACAAGTCTTTCAAATGACTGAATCAGAGAAGTAGTTCTATCTTCTTTGTTTAAAGTTCCTCAATGACCACAGCTTGAATGTAAGTGCTTGAAATCAGTGAATTAGATAGTTCTAGTTTTCTTTTGTTTCACAACTTGAACATCCGTGTTCTTCACCTAATGTATTCAGCTCATCTACTGCAAACCTCTTCAATGATGTTTTCGCTGTTGTTGTTTACCTCCGGCGACAGTTTGTATTTCAACCAGAACACAGCATATTTCTAGAATGTCAAAATATGTTAAAGCATTGCACCATTTCTCCATAAGGAATTTCCATCTGCATTCCAACTTTTGAGTGAGTGAACGAGGTTTTTTTGTCGTTCACTGGCAAACAAGATTTTCTAGTATTTGCCACTGAACTAAAATTTTCCTGTTCTTGGACTGACGAGTGAACTGAACTGATGTAATGGAAAATGTATTCTCACACATCTTCAATATTCGAACATTCACAGCGGTTTGGTGAAGTGATGGTTTGAAATAAGAATGAGTGGACAGAAGGTCACACCACGAACATGAGGCGAAAGTTTCGTATAGACAAATTCTCTACAGCGGTGTCTGTTCCTGAAGTAAACAGCACAACGTAGGCCGTTCAGGTTGTCTTTCGATGTCTGTCGCTTGCAATTCCATTTGATAGATATCATGCAAGAAGTCAAAACTGTTCTCCTCTCCGTCTTCGTACTCATTGACTTGGTATAAGCAGAGGTGTCTTCATCTGCTTCTGCTGATCGATCGATTTTTTAATTATTTTTTCATCTTTAAGACCAAACAATTCGAAGTTTTTCGATCAAAGTATAAAGGACAAAACATAATTTATGGCAACCGAACTTAATATTTGGTTTAGATGGTTTTTGCAGAGAAATGAGTGATTCCATGCCAATGTCTTAAGGTCAGCCTAATTCGATAATACAAGTAAGTAGCTGTAACTAATCACATTCATCTCCAAAGTTTTTGATTCGTACATGTACCTATATAAAATAACTCATTTTGTTTACTATTAGTTATTTACTTTAGATACATATGAATATGTGCTAAACCTAGTTTGGCCTGGCTCTAACTCTCATCGGCTTCTCGGCGGTCAGCACATCATGATGAACGTTTCTTGTGCATCCGGACGAAACCTTAAGTAATAGATCTGTGAAATAGGTGTGTAAGTAGTAAAATGCACACAATGCTACAAGAAGAGGATTTCTTCAATCTTCATGGATGTTTATATAATTTAATTTTTTATGTATTTATCTTCATCTTATAATCATCTCATTTCGCATATCATTATTGATCTCATTGACGACTATTTCTGGATATTTGAAAAGATAACTCCAATGAAGCACTTCCATTGACAACAATCAGCCTAATACCTCTATCCCGACTACTTATTACATGAAAAGTCATTTTCCAATGACATACATGAATTGAATACAGTCAAGTTTGATTGGAACGGAAACTACAGCGATTCGCGTCTATTTGTGATTTCAGTCCCTTAATGAATTTCACGTTGGAACTTGACCCACCTTCCTAGTCAGGCAGTTGCCACTGATTATTAAGAATGTCTATTCCACACAAGAAAATGGAGCGAGACGTCCATTTATATGGTGATGAATCAACTGACTTGATTTTGTGACACTACTCACTATCAGTGTCTTGGGAACGGGCTTGTCATTCTCGGTGGTATAGGCAGGTCATTGCTTGACTATTTGGAGGTTCTGCTTCGAAGGGCAATGAGAGTCATTCTCGTGTTCCACCTTGGGAGACAATTAAGACGAATACGACAGACTCAAAATTGGAAAAAGCAAGTTTCGAAGATCTTGGCTGCAGACTAGTTCACAATCAAGGTCTGCGTGCGCCCACTGCTTTCAAGTCAAATATGAACACCTCGACCAACAACTTTCAAGGAACGAACTTTGTTTACAACCTGAATCCTCGAGCTAAAACTGCCGAAAACTCAGCAATTAACTTATCAATATGCTTCCTAATAGGTGTCTTCTTAAGAAAGTTATTTGCTAAAAACAGTAATAAAAGATATGTACAGGCCCGATTCCGCGTACTCACGCTTCTTCAGGGGCAAAAAGCTAAAAGCGTCAACTAAAAACAGTCAGAGCGCGATGTCTTGCCGCTAGGGTGTACAATACTGGCATCTTTAAAAATTATCGGGATCTAAATCCCGGGATTTACTTCGTTATCTATCAGTCGTTTAGTTTAGAAATTACTAGGCAAAGGAAAACCAAGATGCACACAATATTTCTCCGTTCTTTTTTCTGCGCAAATCGGCCACTGAAAACTAGTCGGCACGGGGGTCATTGTATACATTCATAACGCTGCTTATTGTTTACAAGAAATGACTGGCACGGCGTCACCTCGATATTGACTCATTTAGCCATACCTGCATTATGTCACAGCACACCGCCGAGCTATCTTCGTACGAGTGATGAAGTATTTATCATTCAAGTATAAGTAACTTCGTTAGAGTTTCGGTTGGCTACCCTAATATTTTGTTATTTTTCAAATCACCTGTCTTCATCATGTAATCAGTGCTTAAATGAAATGAATAAGAAACTTATTCTTTAAAAATGTCTCATCTCGTAAAATGTGAACTTACCTTACATGAGTTGCTTCATTACAAATAATGATTTATGAAATTGCTCACATTCGAAACCATAAATAATGATTTACAATTTTAATAGATTATTAGTTTTTATTACCATGGAGTCGGTGCGACTATGTAATCAATATTAAGGTATACAAAGGCAAAATCGTAGAAGGAAACCGCAATCTGTTTGAATCTAGTATTACTTTCTCAATCCCTGGATTGTACACCCTACTTGGCGCTGTGTCCTTAACTTCTTAACGATGGAGAAACGTACAAACCTAATCAAGTCTAGAGTAAATAACACTGAAAACCAAGCTAATAGAATAATAAAATCATCATGTAAAAATTTTACTAAAAATCAGATAAACCGTCTATGGTAGAGGAACCGAGGCTGCCTCGTTCCAAGTGACTATCAAAGATCATAAAGATAAGGTGGAATCGTATCCCATGCGCCCTGTAGTATTTTGTAGGAATACGCCAACCAAAAACATAGACTGGCTCGTGACAAAATTGTTGCCTCAAATGAATCAGTTCGTACCGACGCATATTAAGAACGCCGAAGACTTAATTGTTCAGCTTCAACGAATAAAATATATACGTAATAGCCCATTCATATCTTTAGATGTAAAAACCTTTATCCCAGGATTCCTATTTCTGATGGCATAAAAGAAATCACCGAATTTGTCTCTGAAAATTGGAAGAAAATCAATATTTGCGAATTGGATATGGATTCAGTTGAAAAAATGTTAAACTTCATAAGTTATAATTGTGAAATTATGAAATTATGTAATTACAATTACAACAATAAATACTACCTGACAGGGATGCGGAGTCGGAGTCCCGGAGTCCTATCATTTTTGCTGGAGTCGGAGTCGGAGTCCTATCAAATGATAGGACTCCGGCCAATAACTAGACCCGAAATATAATACAAACAAATTATTTATCCTCGTGCATAGCTGCCACTGTCTTGATGTCAACTTTCTCCGTCAAACAAAAGTACAGAGACAGCAGTGCATGCAAAGCTTGCAATAGTTGAGGGAATGAACCGTGATAGTGAAAAAAGGATTGTCTTTTCACTCGGTGATTTAGTAGAGAAGACAAGCCTTCCTAGCCTCGATCATACGCACCAAAGGTCACATCAGAGACAAAAATGAAATACTAGTTTGTTTCAGAAAATTTCATCTTACCCTCACGTTAATCGTGTGTGATGGCTCCTCTAGAGCGCATATTAAAATCGAAAGTGTCCTCATATTTTTGAAGAAGGATGGAGGACTTTCCTGCCTGGTAGAGACTGGAGAAAAACCGTGTGAAGCATACATCAACAAGATGGGAGGAGCTGAGTCGCATGCATTCAACTTAAAGCGACATTTGATAAACTTTTATCGGGAATAATTGATAATTGATACAGCAATGATCACTAATAGGTCCAGGTAAGTCTATAATGATCTATGATGCAGGTTACCAGTCTATTTTTCAAAAAACTAGGCTTTATATACTTGTCATCCGGAGTCGGAGTCCTATCAACCCCCGGAGTCGGAGTCGGAGTCCTATAATAATGATAGGACTCCGCATCCCTGCTATCTGAAAATTAAAGGTTGCCCGATGAGGCACCACTTCAGTCAGCCGTTAGCTATCATTTATTTACATAAGTTAGAAACTGTAGCCTTGAGTGAGTTGAAAAATAGATTTAATATTCGCTCGGATCTCTATGCTCGCTGCATACACGATATTGTCATATGTCCTTTTGAAAAATATTCTGACTTCTCTGCAATCTTTGATGTCTTTAATGATATTAACGAGAACATTAGATGATAATGATAGTGTATTTTATTTCTTGCATCTTGACAGCTTTTACTCTTTCGACATTAAGTTCAACATCGAGATACCAGAAAACGGTGTTTTAAACTTCCTTCGTTTAAGTATTTATCTAAATAATAATAATAATAATATTATAATAATATCATAATAATAATAATAATAATATTATAATAATAATGGCAGGACGGTACTAATAAGAAAATCCGAAAACAAGCCGCCGACTCCGGACAACTTCAGGCCCATAACATGTCTCCCGACACTGTGGAAGCTATTCACCGGAATAATTGCAAACAAGATCAATGAACACGTCAAATCAAAGAACACAATGCATAAGTAACAAAAAGGGTGCCTCCCAAGATGTAGAGGTACTAAAGAACAACTTGCCATAGACAGAACGATCACCAGTGAAAGCAGAAAGCGAAAGAAGAACTTGTCAATGGCATGGATCGATTATCGCAAGGCTTTCGATTCCATTCCGTATTCTTGGATTATCAAATGCCTTGACATGTACAAAGTTAACAAAGTCATCCAAAAAGTAATTACAGCATCAATGAAAAAGTGGGAGACAAATTTGACACATGTAAATGAAGATATTGGACACATAAAGATCAAAAGAGGGATCTTCCAAGGGGATTCGCTGTCACCACTCATGTTCTGTCTTGCAATGAACCCTCTCAGTGATGTCCTGCACGACATAGATAGATCATATAAGCTAGCAAAGGGACAAAAGATCAACCATCTACTATATATGGACGATTTGAAACTGTACGGGAAAACAGAAAGCGACATCAACTGCCTAATCAACACCGTGAAAACATACAGCGATGACATCAATATGAGATTCGGAATCGAAAAATGTGCGCGACTAATCATCCATCGAGGAGAAGTCATACAAACAGAAGGATATCAAGCCGAAGAAGTTCAAATAAAGGATGTTACCGAAGAAGGACATGAATATCTCGGAATCCTTCAACATCATACGAACCTTGATAAAGTAACAAAGACAAGGGCAGTCAAGGAGTACAAGAAGAGATTGAAGAAAATACTGAAATCAAAATTGTATGCGAAGAATATAATTGAGGCCATAAATGTATATGCTGTCCCTGTGATTAGGTACACTGGTGGTGTGCTGAAATGGACAGTGCAAGAGCTCAATGAATTAAACCGAAAGACCCGCAAAATACTAACAATGTATAAAGGATTACATCCAAAGGCTGACATTGACCGCCTCTACCTACCGCGGGATCGGGGAGGTAGGGGACTGAAAGACCTAAGGGAGGTTATAGAACAAGAAGACGGAGCCTAGCAGAATACATCAATGATAAAGAAGACGACCCACTGCTGGCGGTGGCTAAATCAGGCGATCTGTACGGGCAACGGCAAGAAACCTCCGAAGAATGGAAGAGGAAGGTGATAGAAGATCGGTACCAAAGATGGAAGGATAAAGTAATGCATGGTCAATACGCAAGACAAATGGAAAAAGTAACGTCAAGGAAAGCTTGCTACGGTTGGCTGAAATCTGTCAATCTGAAGATGACAACTGAGGCGTTACTAACAGCAGCACAGGACCAAGCGATAAAGACGAAAGCACATTCCACTTATATACTAAAAATAAGCAATGATGCTAGATGCAGAATGTGCATGTCAGCAGATGAGACAGTATCTCACATACTTACAGGATGCTCTAAGTTGGCACCAAGCGAATATGTGAACCGTCACAATGAGGTTGCCAAACAAATTCATAGGGATATCTGCCTACAGTATAACATCAGCGTACCGACAGAACCATGGAAACACGTCCCACAACCAGTTATTGAAACGGATTCAGTGAAAATATTATGGGACTTCGAAATAAGAACAGACAAGAGAATCACAGCAAGGAGGCCAGATGTCGTAGTTGTCAATAAGGAGAAAAAGATGGGATTCATAATTGACATAGCGGTACCAGAGGACAGGAACATAAGAAGCAAAGAACAAGAGAAGATCACTAAGTATCAAGACTGGAAAATTGAACTACAAAAACTGTGGAAGATTCATGTCAAAGTGGTGCCAGTAGTTGTTGGAGCCTTAGGAGCCCACACAGACAAGTTAGCCACATACCTGAAAGAAATCCCCGGTCGACACCGGGTACCTCAGTTGCTGAAGGCTGCTCTACTTGTCAGTGTCTACATTCTCAGGCGCACTCTTGATCTCCCTGAGTCCTGGTAGGACTCCGAGATCCTGAGATGTATACACCGACCATTATTGTGTGAGGTCGTGACTAAAAAAAAATAATAATAATAATAAGCGTATATTTGAAAAACAAATCAACATAAGAAATCTCCAATGGGAATCGGGGAGATTTTAAGAACAGAAATGTCATGCGATACGAGCGTATTATTTTGTTCAACAAGTGATATTATACAATACTGAACACGATAGCACAAAACCAATTCGCCTTCTCATTGTCTTCACTTGAGGTAAGATTAGTCTTGAGCTCCGTTTCGATCGAATATGGTTCGGATCATCTAGAATTTGGCGGAATAGTCGAAGAGCAAGTTCATTCCTTCGTTTGTCGACATTGAGCATCCGAGTAGAACATTCACTACAAGTCCTCACATTGAAACCATGAATGATTCGGAAAGCTCTCTTACATAAAATTTCAAGCTTAGAGTTCAAGACATTGCCTGGATTTATAAATACTGCCGAGGCATAGTCAATTACAGAACGTATGATGCTGTTAAAAACAATAACAAGTTGGTCATGAGTCAGAATCGGCTTCAAAATTCGTAGTACATAGGGCCGTTTAGAGACACTAGTAGATACATGTTGGAAATGATGCGACCATGTGATAACATTGCTGCTAATACGGATAAATACCGAATATTTTAATGCGAAGACCTTTAACTAGAACTGTCGTTTTAGAAAAAGTAAGTGGAAACATCGAAATGAAACCCATCTTATACACTGCTTGTCGTTGATAATTGAATTGTAGTTATTTTTTTGATGTATTAAGTCAAAAAATATACTGAAAATTCATCGGCTAGTCTGTTTCAGTTCGAGAGCAGGGAATGAAGTCGTGCCTGAAGCTTTCACGCAACATTGCACACCTGTTGCTCGGCATAGAACTGCACATCTGCCGAATCAGGTAGTTTGCATTTCATAAATAGCGTGGATTTCCGATGTAGAATTGTGACATTTTGGTTATACACAAGACTGTATAGAGTAATGGTCTGTAGATTTAAGTCGAAGAGATATTTCTGTAATATGACTTGTATAAAAAGCATCTGCAGGTCATGCTCTTTCAAATCAGTGGTTGTTCGAGAAACAAATGAACGGAGTGAAGTGCATACAGATGCAAGATTTGCAATTAGCAAGTTAGTGAAATTTCGACGTGCATTCATTCAATATCACTTTAAGCATGCTACTGGCAAATCGCGTAAGTTAGTGCGCTTGCAATAATTAATAAATGCTCCTTTTTGCAGACACAATGTAAATAGAATAATTAAATATAGAGTTGTATCCTCAGATGAAAAATGGGAATAAAAAGACCTGAATAGCTGTCATTTCATCCAATATCAAGAATCATCAGCAGGCCTTGTTCACATCCCTCAACATCGACACAACTCCTTATTTAAGGTTGGATCCATGGTCGGGCAAAATTGAGATTTGTAATTAACAAGTTAGTGAATTCTATCAGTTATGAAAGGTCAGGTGAGAACTCTGCTGAAAAAAGCTTTCATCTATGAAGGTTTCTATCATGTGTGTGCTATCCGTCAGTACTGTTATTTAATGCACACTCCATCTTGTATAAAACTGATGAGGTTCGTGTTTTGGTTGATATTTTTTTGCGTGGGTATACGTGTATTGGTGTCACTAACAGAATAGTCTTTGGAAAAGTTTTTGTCATTGAAAGACTTATTTCTTTTTCAATCTGACATAGTTGGTTGTGTTGCAGGTGGCATCTACTTATACGTCAACAAATTTTACAAACCATATGTATTACGGCGACCGTAAATTGAATGCATTGAATCAATGAGCGTTCACCTTATTAGATTCGTATCCTGATTTAAACCTCATTTTTGTGGCCTGTGTAAATAAATTTTTGACATCGCATGCGGTAGTTCACTTCTCTTATCAGATCTGGATTTCATAAAATGTAATAAAGAATACTTACCCAACTCCCGCCACTGTGGGCCCTTCTCTCCACTTCCGATCATTACTGTGTGTTTTTGTCCTAATCTGTTTCTCCTGAGAAATTTCATCGTACTATCAAAGAGGTTTTCGGTTGCAGAATGGCTAATATCCAACATTTTTTGTCTGATTTAGCATCTGCAAATTTTGAATGTACAATGATACAGATGTGAATGAGACGCGATCTTCTATGAGTTATATTGTGATGCAGTGTTTGTTATACCGAAATAAGAAATAGTAATATCAAGAAAGGAAAAGCCTTGGCTCGCTCCGTTGCTTAAAAAGCTCATCAATGATCGCTGGTCCGTTTACCGGCTACGTAATTGGCCAGTCTACAATCATTTACGACGAAAATCAGTTTGAAATTTTGAAAGCCAAGGTGAGGATAGCAGCAATGTTATCTCTGAAAAGAAAGACGCCTGGAGTATTGTCAGGGAGTTACAGGGAAGCGTCAGTCCTCCGTTTGATGGCCACCAATTTCTTCTTGAAGTAATTAATATCTTCTGAAAATCATTCAATCATGCTCCCGATGAAGACCTGTTAGACATTGAGAACGAATTCAAGAATGTAGATGTCAATCTTCTAGATGTCTATCGTCTTATAAAAAAAACGCAGCGATCAGCTGGATTCAATGGTATATTATCTGCTCTCTTCTGCTTGAAAAAGTTTTCATAATCTGTTCGCGTCTGTGTATCTAGCCTCTGTGTGATCTAGCATGAAGATCTGCGATTTATGGAAAAATACGTCTTTGTGGTCAACCCGAAGAAGATAAATCCCACTGTTGAGGACCACAGACCAATTTCATTGCTGACAATTGTCGCTAAGGATTTAAGCGCTTGATCCATTGTTCAATGAAGGAAATCTTCCTAGAATTCTTTGGCAATATATTCCATAATACGTTGTTTTGTATCTAAAACATAAAACTTTTCATTTAATTCATGTACTTCATAATACGTGAACGCTATTTTGCTTTTCATAACATGAAAATTCTTTCACTAGAAAATCACGTATTTCATACTACGTTGTTTTGCCTTTTAAAGTTTCAAAATTCTAATCACGTTTTCCGAAGTACGTTGATTTGTTATTCAAAAACATAAACTTCCGTCAAACGCAAAATCTGTTTCACACAAATTGTTTTAGTGTTATAACATTCACGAAGATAATCGCTACTCATAATGTTAGTAAAACAGTTCGGTAAAGCAGCGTAGTTCGGAATACGTTTGTTCTGTATTTTAACGGTCGAAATAGCAATTAATCATATCTTGCCATGTATCCGTGATAACAAAAAGGATGAAATCCTAATGAATTTCTTAATCAGAACCTTGTGATTTTTTTGGGAATGCGATTGTAAAAAGTTCACCGAAGAAAGTTCATCTGATTCTCCGCACTTTTTGAAGTGAGTAGCCGTTGACATACTGATCGTTTATACGCGATACTGATCGTACACGCTATTGGTGCATTCATATATATCACACAAAAATGGGAGGTTCAGGCCGTTTGCAGAGGTCAGAAGATAAAAGATTCAAAAAGATGCAATATAATCCAATGCCGCACTCTTTGGTTTTTTGAAGTCCTAGTCATGTAAAAATTTGAATGAGAACGAAATCCTCTCACACAATTGTTGTCTGAGATCTGCCCTTTCTATTGATGTTAGCGTAGTTGGAATGGGATCGCTTCTTTACTGGTCAGTTGGGTGCATCTTATCCGGAGGGGAAAAGGGATCTACAGTGCTTCTGATAAGTCAGAAAATACTTCAAATAAATGCTCTATGAGAAGCATTGTTCGTCAATTGAGAAATCCATGGTGACCAAATAAATGCATTAGAGAAGTGAATTGATAAAATTTCATCTTTCACTCAGTCGCGAATTTCATTACGTTTTGCATCAAACTTAAGAAATAAACGTTTTTTAACAGAGAAAAGTTTTCAAAAATACAATTAGTCAGTAGAAAACTATGGTAAAATCTCAAGTATCAATTTATTATGAATCACACAGGCCAACAAGTTTTTTCAAAGGAAATTTGCAAATGATTTTGAGTTATATAATGTAACAAATGTTGCAAAACGTTACCACCACATTCCTTTGCAATGTCACAATGATAAATCAAATCATACACTACAGTTGTAATTTCATCCTATCTTCAATTGCTTCTTCAATTACTCCTGTAATTGCTGCATATGATGAGATTTGCCGCTAGAGACATTTGTTTTTTAAATTGATCGACCCTCATAATAGTCCAGCAGCGTCAGTCCAAGTGACATTGATGTCCACTGTAGCTACCACTGTCTTTAAATATGGTTTGAAGCAGTGTTGTAACGGTCCTCCCAAAATGCGGCGGTGAATCATCAGGGTGGAAAGCAAGCCTTTCAGTTGCTTCTTGCACCATTGAGGCATCATGTCAGAGTCCAGGATCTTAAGCTTTATAGACTTAAAAGCAAAGCTTAAAGCAAAAGCAAAAGCACAATTTCGACTTTCAATACTGGTTATTCTTACTTTTGGTAGTGTAGCCTCGACTCAAGATTTTTTGAGGAATATTTCTAACGTGAACGTCCACTCTATGCAAGTTTTTGACTTCTCTACTCTTTATACAAACTTAGATCAAGGTGCTATCAAGAATAATATTTTTTCCCATCCTTGATCTCACATTCAATTCCACTAATCGTAGATATTGTGTGTAGGATACGAGAAGTCGTTTTTCTCCAAAATCAAATATAAGGGGTATTTTTGTTATGACGTGAACTCTTTAAGAAGACTATTGATTTTATAGTGTCTGAAGTCTACATTTCTTTTTCCGGTTATGTGTTTAGACAAATTCGAGGGGTACAAATGGGAGGGAATTGCAGTCCTTCACTTGCCGACTTGTTTCTGTTAAATTGCGAATTTGCTTTTAGGAAACAATTGGTTAAAAATAAAAAGTTTGTACTAGCTAAATTATTGTCAAACATTCGAGATATATAGACGATATATGCGTAATAAATTACAAGCATTTCAATACCTAAATTCCAAAAATTTAATCAGTGGAGCTTCTTGCAGATAGAAACGGAGTCAATGACAAAGCCGTTGTTTACCTCGATGTAGACTCCAATCTAGTAGTGACGGTCTTCGAACCTCAAAATATCATAAAGTGGAAGATTTTGATTTCCCTGTTGTTCTGTTGACATTTTTCCAGACAGTGCAATACCTTATAACATGGGAATTAATGTATTTGCCGGCCAGGTTTTACGTATTATCGCATCTGCTCGCATCTTTAAGATTTAATTAAACGAATTTATATTACACTTTTTGTGATGAGCAGCAGAGGATATTGTAAGTCTAAAATGAAGGCATGTACTGAGAAAATCCTAACCGGGCATAACAATTTTCTAGTCAAGTTTGGATATTTCTCAGCCAGGCAGCTGACATCGCAGTGCGCATTTTAAACAATAAAATTAACACTGTTTGTTTGTTTTCTGAGCATTTTTTTTATTGGTTATGCCATTTCAGTGTTTCACACATATATTTTAGTTTGTCTTGGTTGTATCCGTCTTTTGCGGTTGTTTTGTTTTTGTTTTTACTATTACTATCAGTATTACTTATTATTACGCATATCATTACTGTATTGATTTTAGAATGCCAGCCGAGTAGTTAGTTATGCGGGGCCCCGCCCGCCTGGGCTTGAGCGTTCAGGATTTGAGGGGTGCGGGGGAGGCCGAAGGTGGGGTGGCTGTTAGGGGTGGTGGGAGGGCCCGATGGCGGCCGACGGATGGCAGAACAGACCGAATGTGGGCAAAGAACACAACGCTACAAGTTTGAATAATGGTGGGGGCCGATTGTTGGGGGCCGAAGGGCCGAATTGGGTGGCCGATGGTTGGCTTAAGGCCGGATGGCCGGAGCGGAGTTTGGGGGGGGTTCGTGCGGGGGGGCGGCCTCGTTGGGGGGGGCCGCGACGCTGAGGGCCGGGGCCGACCGAATGGGCGGGCGGGGGGATGGGGCCGTCCTATCTCCAAAACCCCTAGTTTCCTCCTCTTAAGAGACGAAGTATTCCCAGTTTTCGTATGTGCAAAAGATGCCACTGAAAATCAGCTGATATTGCATGGAATTTGAAAATTATTGATTAAGCGAGAGCAACGACTTTACTTTTCATTGCCTCTTTTTAGTATTTAGCACATAGAGTAAGTATAGGTAGACGAGTGTCGACATCAACTCAAGTACATACTGTAAGTTCAGTAAAGATTTTTATAATCAAAGGATTCAGTTTTTTTGCAGGAAAATGCGCTGTTTTCCCGTGGTTTCAAAAAATTATTTTGAGAACTTTTTTTAAAAAGTCAAACTGGTCTAATTGCTTTATAGCCGAGATGCTCTCTTACAATATGTTAGTATGAAAACTAGTTGGATAACAAAAGGTAATGAATAAATTAGTTCTATTAAGATTCTTACACATTGCTGAATAAAGTCTGTGATTATCAAGGAAATTGAATGATCGCATATTATTATTTTAAGGAAGTCATGAAAAGTTTTGACATTAGTCGTGCTCTCTTGGGCTGAAAAAAGAATATTTCCAAGTTTTTAATTCTTTTCTTACACGGTATGATTTTATGATTCACATTACTTCATGTTTCACTTCTGTATCTGAGCTGGTGTGCTGGACCCATTTTCATCTTTCAAAGTCAAATTCAAAATCGATTGTCTGTGTTTTGTTATTTTATTGCTTCTTACCAGTGTCCCTCTTAGTGCTGGTTGCGTTTTCAAATGATCACTAGCTTAAGAAGATTCTCTTGAGGCCGTTCAGCCATGAAGTATATTGTAAGGTCAGTTGCTAATGTATAGCAAAAACTACCTCTCCAAGGCTGTCATGACAGAGAGGTCGATCTGTAAAATAGTTTATCAATTTTCCATCTGCTTATACACTTTGTAATATCATGTCAAGTCATTTCTTCGAAAAATCGCTGCTATTGAATATTGATTGTGATCAGCAGTTGGAACAGATTTTCCGACTGCATCTCTTTTTGGCTGCTGTCTAATGTTTTTTAATTCTCAAATTTTCAACAACATGGAATTCCAAGATTCTACAAGGCGTCTTTTCTTTGAATCTGAATAGGGGAAAATAGTAATGTTGACCCATTTACTCTTTTGTAGTAGATCATTTGTGTATACACTAGGCGTCCAATCTGGTGATTTCTTGATAAATCTTGCCAAGATCTTGGACAAGTCCTAACTCAGAAATTATCTTGATAAAGCTTTGTCAATCTTGTCGCGCCTAAGATCTTGCCCATTGATTTTAATCCAAGAAAAACCACGGTGATCTTTATCTAATTGGGTCATTATTAGCAATAATATTTAATACCATCAGCATGTTAAATTAATGATCAAAAGAACTTTCCGAACTTCAAATACGTGTTGAAACTAGTAAAATAGGCAGCGGGACGAGTTATACTCTCAACCAATCGATCTACATGATTTCTGTTCGAGGTTGCAGTAATGTATTGGCGGCTCTATATGACGACCTCAACGCAAATTTCATCGGCAATTATCATATTCAGACAACCTAAACAGTTCAAGCTTATTTCAAGAAGAAAAATGAAAAGACCAAATAAGAGGGGTGGTGTATATCTTCTAAATTATCCAGCTGTACGATAAGATTATAGTTCTTTCGATGCTGAATAAACGCGAAATATTTTTATATGTCTTCATGAACCTCTACATGAACGGGCAAATAGAATTTTCTCGTTTATCTTCTAAGTTTCTGTTTGTTTATGCGATATGAAATATGATGAAAAATGGTGAGAGTACGAATCGCGTTTTGTGAGCGATTCGCTTTGTTTTTTGTTTAAATGCTGAACCGAGGGTTATATAATTTAACTTCAATATAATTTCCATGGTCTACGCAATTTTTTAATAAATTGACGCTGGGAAACACCACTATTTTCGGCGGCGTGACGGTGATTTGATCCGATAAGTAATAGTGATCTTCACTAACACCACGGATATAAGTATAGCACAACTATTTCTTTAATCTTTTTTTATTCAGATTATTGTTGAGTCTTTTAAGAAAATTTACTAGTTATGGGCAGGCCTGGGGCTTGTTCATAAAAAAAACGACAGTCTGAATATGGGGTGTCACACATTTATTTTAAGTAGTGATAGAGACATTCGGTCTTTTATCTACATCGCTCAAGAACCGGTTATTTTTTTTGAATAAGTACTTGAATTGGCGTTGTGGAAATACATTTCATTGTGAATACAAATTTTTTTTATGTGTAGGTTTGTCAGCTGAGGGGTAATTCGTCCCGCATGAATCAGGGACACTATTCCACTGGTTGTCGTCAGCAATAATTATGGACGCAGTGTTGGCGTTGCGTAGATCATGTGTGACGTTCGTAGTCATGCGATACACGCCTTGTCGATAGAGAAAAGCGTAAGGACTGACTTGAAACTAGCGGGTTTTCGCGGGCTAGCTAAGAAAAGCAATGTGTATGCAACACTCGTTCAGCCGCATTTCAGCGCCCGCATTAGGGAATTCCCACAATGAAAAACTTAGCAACCAGCGGAATTCCCGTGTTTAACGCGCGTTCTTTTAAATCATTAATGTGAGGCCATCAATGGATTATATTGTATCGTTGCATGTGAGAATACGTTCGATTCATCACACACTGTTTCAGTAAGGTATTCCATAAAGGTTAAGTATAATTACACACGCGATGGCTAAATTAATTCTTATGTCTACTTAGATTTTGGGCGTAGCTTCGCAGCCATTATTATTATTCATTGTTAGTATTATTTATCTCAATCTTTTACAAAGTTACATTACAACATATTTGTCGTCTGCGCTTGATAGGCCTTTAATCGCTGTCTCGGTAGAGAGGTTGATTAAAGAAATAACAAGCATTTAATCATAAGTATTCTAATTTTTGGTGCGTAAATGACATTTCTATATGAAACGAAATGATCCATAGGAGCGTCGCTCTACTCTCGGTCATATGCGTTTAAATTAGATCACCAACGCATGTTAATTACTACTTCGATTTTAGTTTTATGAAAGCAATTTTCTATTTAGAGACTGCTTAAAATTTCCTAATACAATCACTGATTTATATATTTTTTATGAAACTCAATTAGACTGGTTATGGAATTTTTCCTATGAGAAGGAAAACATTGATTCCTGAGAGAGAAGGACTTCTGTAATTTTTTGTAAAAACTATTTTTTTACACCAGATTGTATCACATAAGATTTAATTATTACAGAAAAAATTATGTGATGTATTCTGTAAGCGAAACGCGTGTGGAAACTGATTGGGCTGTGATTTTGCTTTATTGGAAAATGGCGCAGTCTTTCCGGGTTTCACTCTAAATTGAAAGGCAGGAAGGTCTGCCGCCTCGGCCCACAGCAGTTCGGAACCTTTGTTTGAAGATGGAACATTCAGCTAAACAATATCCAGAGAACATTCCAACCCACACACTATTAGGGGCTCCGATCACGTTTCATGTGTAATTATTGTTCATATACGAAGAGAATTGAGAAATGTTTACATTGTTTTAGAAAAGTGGGTTTCGGATTCAGGAATCTGGAAATCGGAAACATATTTTTATTTATGAACTCGTGTTCAGAGTTGCCAGTGTATCCTCACTCTACACTCAGTAGGCTATAACATTAGTAAACGGCGGTTTTGAGATTTAAGAAATTGCAAGAGAGATACTCGCCGTGAGCCGGGTTTCTGCGCTCAGCTGTCTTTCTCTTGAATCACACAATATAATAGTTAGCAGATTACACGAATTGGCACTTCCGCAATGGACGTCTTGAGTGAACTGCCACATCTTCATACATTAATCTGTCAGGTTATAAGCTGATTTTGGCAAATGAGACAAACACGTTAACTGTTTGTATCCAAACGCTGTATTTTAGTGTCATAGATTGGAAAACTGAGTTTTGTAGGCCTTTTGGGCCACTGTCCTTGCTGCCAATCTTCCCCATATTAGAGTTATAGAATACACGGTCGACTTCCAAATGAGTTGCACCATCTTCAGACATTACGCAACTGTCAGGATATAGCGGCATAAGCTGATTTGGGGCCGCAAAGTGGAAGTGTTGATCCCGCATAATGTCGTATTTTAGTAGAAATTATTGGGACTTGTCGGTTATCTATTACCCCCACTCCTTCATAATCCAATATTACAATCTAGTAGCTAATATGTGCTGAGATGGTTACTGGAAACTTTATGAGCGTTTCTTCTAGAGATGGGTATTTTCTCTCTAACAAACCAAATTTCATTCAATTCGGAAGTATTATAATAGTTGCTACGCTAACAGCACGGCACAAACGTTTAAAAAAATAAGCTCATCTCGCTAAATTGACTGTCATGAGTTGACCTTGATCGTCAACGTTACATTCGCATTTGAAACGTATGTGACTCATTGCCGTCGGGCAACACAAAGCAATCGCATGCACCTGTACACATTGTCACTTTGATCAGAACTTGCTGATCTCTAGCCTCGTTTTGTAGGCGATGAAGAAAGAACTCATGTCGATTTACTGGGGCTCACTCAGGGAAGAGATCAGACAATACAGCTTTTGGAAGATATAAGCGTGTGATGTAGTTCTTTCATTTGTTTTGCGTTGGTTGTGGTGGTCGGCTGTAGTGTTAGGACAACTGTTTTTCCGAACTTGAATGAAATTGGTTTGTTAGAGAGAAAATACCCATATCTAATACGCTAGATAAGTTTCATTACCATCAGACAAGTTATAACTAGATTTATTGATTTTGATGAGTAGGGGTTAATATGAACCTACATATTACCGAAATTATGAAGAATGAGGGTTTTGGCCTTTTGGCAATCTGTCTTTGCCTTCATCCTCAGCCAACCTAAAAGGGTTTTGAAGATTAGTAGGAAACCTGTATAGGCACCTATATTCTAAGTTGTATTGGTTAATGAAAATTCATTGGAGTAGTGAGGCCTATTAATTGATGGTTACGATTTAAACTTGATTTCTACAGGTGCAAACTGATTCTGGAGAATGGATCTCCGTTCTAGCGTGTAAGAGATATCCGGAGGAGAAAGTACTAGCGAAGTACGGGGGTGCAAGGAAAAACTTGAAATTTATCAGCTTGTTTGAAGAAATTCTCTGAGTAGTGTTAAGCCGCAAGAGGAGACATAAACGTTCTAAATTCCCTACATTGTAGCAGGATGAGAAGCTTAATACATATATATTCTACTTGTTAGATAATGCAAGTTTAATACAGCATCAATCTTATTCATTATATCGGTTTTCTGGATTACATGTTCTGTGTAAATACTTGTGCGTGACTGTGTATTGATCACTCGCCTAGCGGGGTCCAGTTATCTCCTCAGAGATTTATCGGTTTCTGCTAGTTATCGTACCATGGACTTTCCAACTCTATTAATTATGAATTTTGTTACAGAACGCAGTTCACGCAGAGGAATCTTCATCGGATTGATTAATATAAAGAGGATTCCTCAAAGTGTCTCACCGTTCTCAAACAACCAAAGAGCTCACGCGGATTCCGATTCGAGCGACGAATCAATAATTTGTAAGGGTTAATATGTTTTTACTCATGAAATTTTTCTTGCCCGACTGTCCCGGTACTTAACACTCAATTTTGTTGTATGATATCCTTGTAAGATCCATTCATTCGTCTTATTTCAAGTTTCTAGTCCGAGCATTCTCCCTTCCATTGGAAATGCTAGAACTTGAGCAGCATTGAGGAAGACTTCTAGTAAGGTGTTGAGTTTTTGCGGCTTTTGGTTTGCTTTAATATAATGACTATTCACATTTACTCTGTATCGGTTATTTAAGTCAGGTTAACCGCTTATATCCATACTTTTATTTCAATAATTCTCTAATTAACATATTTATTCAGGATGTTATACTTCACCATTGTGGCGCGCTTAATGGGTATGTTTATTAATTTGCATGCGTAGAGGCGTCAGTACGAGTTCTTCAGGACGTGCGAGTGTGATCTTGGGTTGGTTTAATGAATGGTTTAATTAGTTCAGAAGCCGAACCTACAAAGTTAATTAGGATTGCTTTATACATTGGCAACCGAGCATGAAAAATTCACGTCACATTACATCTTTGTATTCATTTCGGCCTTTTTCTGAATTCTACATTATTCCTCGCTTATTCAAGCTACGTGTTATGTTTTTCTATTGGTGATAGCGCTGGGTTGGCGGAATAGTCCTTTCTTTTTTGAGAGGCGCCGGAACTAGTTATGCCGTATGTAGAGTATGAGAGAGCATGTTAAATAAATGTGGCTTGTCTCAGTCTTTCGTCATCTGTTTAGACTTCATAATTTAATTTTGAATAGAGAATTTCGCTATGCTTTAAACTCAATATTATAAATCTTGTAAGTTGTTCTGTATATTCGATCTCGTTGGGGGAGTACTAGCCTATCTCGAATTCGTTGTTAACCCGCATGTGTTCCTGATGACAAAAGTGTACGTTTGGTTAACACACTTCAGATGATCCTGCAAAACTATATATATAAATCGAGAGAGGTTATGCAGGGTTTGATCGCTAATCAGTGTGCCATTCAGGTGAACAGTTGGCGTGAATTTTCGATTATGTAAAGACGTCTTCAATATGCGTGGTTCATATATGAAAAGCTGTTTAGTAGGCCTATTTGCTATTCTGTTGCTCTACTGATGTAGTATTATCTTTTACCGATGCTTATCTTCCAATATGCTATGTATGTGTATTCCTGTTCTTTATGACAACCTTTAAGTTAAATCAGGCTTTCACACCTCGCATGGCTAAACTGCATACATACAATTAATATTATATTATTATTCGTTCACCTTTTACAATTTCGCTGAACACGTGACAAATGATAAAGTAAAAAACAGTTTCCAATACTTGATATAAGTTTCACTGTTTTGTTTGGATTACGGGATGAAAGGTAAGGTAACAAAAACTTGTCTACATCGAGTTTGGACGATTTTCTTTTTATTGACTGGTAGAACATCTACTCTCAAAGGACTGGTTGTAAGAAGGAGTACGCTTACAGAGAACGCTATCAGCTACACGCAGGTGATGTTAGTATGCAGCTTCTGAAAAGATGGAATATGCATAGAATGAGCTATCCATTATAATTCGAAAAAAAAACACGCGTTCGTGGCAATTAAACTTACTGGCAATGTGGGTTTACAATCTCAGCATGGCATAACTGAATAAAATAATGTGAAACTTTATACTCTCGATGACTGTTGTGTAAAAATAGTATGGCTTAACGGTATGTATCGTACGGCCTCATGTAGGTATAATATATGTTTTCATCTTCATTTGCTCGTTGATTTCTGTAGAAAATTAATACTCCTTAGACTTGGGACTGACTATTCTTCCTACATAACAATTTCAGTATTTAACAAAATTCAGTGCTCAGTTTTTAGTTATTTTGATTAAAGATACAAAGTGTCCTCTTGGATCAAAATCTGTTGTATGTGTACCGATCACTATGCGGGTTATGTGTTTCATTGTGTCCATTTAAGAACGACCTCGAAACAATAGTTAATGTGCTTTTCATCCTATGTTTTCAGAATCCTTAGCTGCTGAAAGTGAGCACTTGCAGGACGTGAACTAAAAAAAGCTAAACACTAGGCTTTTGAAGATTGCGGCCAATAACAAACCTCCGTTCCGCAGGGGACAAGCAGTGCTTGGTACGTTTTCAGCTCCAAATTGATAATAAATTACACTAGAATATGTGATTATTTACTGCTGCCGTTTATTAACTTATTGTCGCTACAAAAATATTTTACCGTGGTAGAATAAAAATAACGTTACAGCCTTTAACATAAAATATTTACCTAATAAGTCAGAGGGTATGGTTGGCCGAAACACGCGCCGACCGATAGGGTTATTAGGAGCCCTGAGATATAGATTAGTTCAGCTATTAATAGCTGAAACTATCGATTATTGATTTTTCATTGTGATGTTTTTCATGTCTAATGATACATGTGTACGAGAAAATTTCAACTCGCGCAAAATATTCAGTTTTTAAACGGCAGAGTATTATACTCGTGAATAATAAGGCTAAACGCTGTATGTTTAAAAGCATAATATACGGCGCTATGGTATATTTATTGCATATCACCCTTTAAACTATTTCAAATATGATTTTGGCGCGCCCTTGAGAGCAGGACTTCTTGACTACAGAAGGCGCAAACCACCTTTTCAACGAGAGGAACTTCCCATACGACTCCTGCGAGATTCGCGATAGCGCTCCTGGAAACGATTGAAGGGGCCATACTATATCGAAGGCATTGCATCACGTGGAATTTTGGGACAACAATATAAAAGAGGAAGGAGTCAGAAGAAGACATAGCCGTTTGACAGGTAAAAGTAATAGTTTGATAACCTGAAGTAATAGTATTGAATATACATGTAGGACAGCTTTCTCTATATTATACTGTTTAATATTTACTCTGCTAAGTTGACTTTGATTCACTTGATTTGTTTAATATTTTAGTTAATGTATTTAACATTTATTGGTTGTATTATGTGCATGAAAGCAATTTCCTTGTGAATACTGTAATTTTTAGTTGATTTCATTATGATTTGGTAAAGAAGAATGTAAGGTTTTCTGTATTTCCCAATTTACGGACGCACTCAGATAAATTGAATGCTAATTAAGCGAGTAAAAACATTCGGCGGTTGGCCACTTATCAATTGATTTATGAATTTTGTTGTGTGGAAAGAGATGATTTAACTAATTAATTAATTGAAAAACTAATTAAAAAATATAAGTTCTTGATGTCATATCGTTGGTTTGGATCGATGCCACTTAAGCAGAATATTTTCATTTCAGGATAATCAAAAATTCAAGTTCACGATGCGAAGCCCTAATACTTGTAGAATGTTTGACAAGTAAAAGTGCGAGTTTAATAGTCTGTGTGCATTGTTTCTACCAGATTTTTCTTGCATTCTTTTCAGGTGGCATTATCTAATGTATGCTCACAGGTTTTGATTGGTGTGCCGTGAAAGCTAGTTTAGGACAGGCTCTGGGTAGAGAGACTGCAAAAGACCGCCGTGACTAAGTGGTGATAACGATATAATGTAATTGTTTGGATAACTATATTTAGCTATACAATTGGTTATTCTTCTCATTATTTTGGGTCATTCAATATCAGATGCTATACGAAGTGTATTAATAATTATCGTAATTTATGGGTTACGGTGTACTCTAGTAGGGTTAGTACAAACCGAGTCTAACGATTCGGAGCAGATAACAGAAAAAAAAGCTGTTCGCAAAGGCCGTACCAAAGGATTTGGTGAAATGCTTGGTCTTCACTGAGTGAATGCTTGGCGATTCTGTGTAAGATCTTGGTTGATAGAACCAAGATCTTACTAAAGGATTTTGTGTGGTTCTCGGCATGATCTTGGTGAACCAAGATCTCTTGAAAGTGCGACGTATAGACAAGACTTGTCTGGACTAGTGTAATTATGCGCGTGTGTGCATCTTTCTGTGGGGAGTAGTTGTGATACATGTATGTACCATAGATTAAGATATTTATATTATCTAGTAGTGATGCCATGAGATTTAGAGCCATTGGTGTGACCATCGATTTGCTAACATTAAGCGCATTTCCTCTCCAGGTCGTCTGATATGGGAGGGCTTGTAAATTACTTTTCGTTCTTGTCTGTTGTATTGCTGTGGAAAATCGCGCGAAGAGATTTCGTGTACATTTGTCTCCGATAAAGTGCAAAATTTGTAATATCTCACATTGTTTGGTACTGGGTTCCGTGCAAGTCAAGTTCTTTCATTTATGAATCGAAAAGCTGTAGACAACATTGGTGGGATTTAAATAAATGCTGAGTTATTTATCACTATGCATTCAACATGAGCATTCCCGGAAGGATGTTGATGTATACTGTTTTCAAAAGCTAAAGCGGCCAGGAAATGCGTGAGAAGAAGAAAGACGAGTTAAATTTTTCAGCCAGTAAATGGACAGACTTTCCATAACATTTTCTCTAGAGCTCCACTGATCATTTGAGTTGTTTCCCAAGCCGTTTATGCACAGGCCTTGGTTATGTCTACTCTTTTTGTAAACAATGTCCTGAGAAGATGTAGGAGCTCTAATTTTGACTTCCACTCCAATACGGTCGAATTAGTTCATTTTGTCGATTTCAGCGATGTTATTTTTTACAAATACTTTTGAACTTATTTTCGCAATTGTCAACCGATCCCCCGTATTACATTCAACTGTTATATCGCGAAATTTTATGGACAAATCACCTACGTTGTTCAGCAGTGAGTGGTAAGCCAGGGAGATGGTTATGTCTCCTGAGGCGATCGACATAGGATAAACGTTGAGGCTGTGTATCTTTGTTGTAGAGATCGGAGTTGATCTTACGTAAATGTACTGTGCTCAGATGAGAGTCATGACTAGTTGATGTGATAAAAATATTTATTAAAGCGGTTTTAGATGTAGTATTAAAATGGCCCGAATATTTGAAATTTGGGCTTCTTAGACGGTTTTCTGGGTAATTTGTTGTTGTCCGTGCGAATTCAACCATAATCATTTCCAAAGTGTGTATGAGCAGATTCCCTTCTGTCTTGGTACGAGTGCTTCGTCCTATTCCTAGCTCTAGGAGAATCCCGTTAAAAGTCGTGATGGTGCTTTTTGTTTTTCACATTTGCCTTTTGCAACGTTTGGAACGTTGCATCGCGACAGGAGAGTTCGTGTTAATATTCAACGACAGTGGCGTTCTTTCGAGCCCAGCGCGGTTAAGTCGTAGCGAAGAGGTATTCCACGGGACGTGTCGGCAACAGCAATCCTTGTGAAACCTCTCTGCGTCATGTTTCCAATTGGGTGTCTTATCGACTTAACGTGACTACTCTGAACCGCGCCTGGGCAGACATTTATCTATCTGTCACAGGTTGTAAGCCTTATACAATTTCCATTGCTCTTGGCGAGTGTTTAGATGGAGTGAAAGATGGTTAGGATATTAGGTGTTTTTTAAGTGCCTAACTCTCTCCCGTAGGTTTAACATAGGTCGCTCTCAACTCGATACATGCGAGAAATGAATCAATGGAGTTCTGGTTAAGAACACTGCTGTTCTATCACCGAGGCTTGATGATTAAAAGGAATTGAAACGGGGGAGAGGCACACTGTGCACCACATGCAAACACACACATTCTTCTCAGCTTCACTTGCCTGTCAAGACACTTTGTGAAACGTGATCCTATTTTGAAAAGGTCGTGTTAGATGGATTGTTTAATGTTGTCAAGTTGAAAAGTAACGTATGGGCTTTGAGGAAATAAATCGCTATTTCTGTGAAATACGTACTACTCCAAACTGCAACGTGTTCGTATGTAGGAAATAAAACTTCCGTTCATATTCAATTAACAGTCTAGATTGTGAGACTCAGGACGTAGTAATCAGCTTGTACCTTTTCATTATATTACCAACTCCGCAGTCGTGGAATTGAAATGATGGAGATGTTAAAGTCCAACGTTGCGATAAGACAATCAGTGAAAATTCAACGCTGTAGAATAAAGATGAAGGGGGGGGGGGGGGGGGGAGCTGCTAGGTATAGTTCACGTTTCATAAAACTGTTGGGTGTAGTGGTGGTGCATCAGTATGAAGACTTTCACGTTGTTTTAAGGTGTTGATTGTATAGATGTTAACAGTAGCTTGAAGCAAGTAGACGCTCCTTGAAGAGTTGGCAATATCACAAAAGGTAGGAGATGATGTATAGGAAACACACAAACGCTGCCTTCGTAATTCAGGTACTGTCTGTGTTAGAAAGTATATGAAAGATTCAATTTGACTCATGTGTTAATTTCGTAGACATTAAGGTTGTTAGAGTTAGTACTAATATCCTGTGGTGCATGAAAGGTAAGGGTTCAATGCATTCGCTTTACAGCGGGGGTAGTGAACAACGGAATTTTTATGTTGCTGAAAATTTTCATGCGTGAGTGTTAAACGCTGTATTGCAGTCATTTTAGAACGTGTGTGAAGTTTGTATTAAGCACTGTTTAGAATACGAATAAGCGTTATAAGTTTTGTTCAAACTCTGCGGGAGTGCCTAGCAGGTAACATAGGTTGAATTAAAAACACGTCATGCTGGTTTGTTAGGTGGATGATTGTCATATTTTTCAGAAAGTTTTTAGGGTAGCCGCAAAACTTATACTATCTATCGTTGAAAGATATCAAAGACGTGTTTTTATGTGAAGAAGTTGTAGATCACTTCGTTTTTTCAGATGAACAAAACCAGTGTAGGATGTGAAAAAAGATTTGCACGAAGTCTGCGCTGACGACAGAGTGAAAAAACTATCTCGTTCGGGGATTGTGAATATGTCTTTTAGAAGTTTTTTAGAAAAATGGAAGACATTGAAACAGCGGTAAATGCTTTCACAGTATTCAAGTCTTCTTGTCTGTCACATTAAATGAGTGTAAACTAAGAACAGTCATCGTATGAGTCAGGTAGGAAAAGTTGACTATGTAGTATATTTGTAAAGAATATCAAATTGTTTGAAATGATAGACTTAAGCTTGCTACTTAAGCATATGTCCGAGTAGGGTGTTTTCATTTCGAGTGTGCGTTTAATATCTCTTATATGAAACTGTTAAGCAGTGAAACATCACGTCTGTCCATTGAATTGAGAGTAAAACTAAGGAAGTGCTTTGTGTACGTATATTGTAAATCAGAAAATACTTTGATTTGGTGATGGATTCAAGATCAACTACTGCAAACGAGTATTGATATAAGTTCGTTTTACATTCGAGTATTGCAATACAAATAAAAAACGTTGGATAGTATTGAAATGACATGAATGCTAAATGTGTAAGGACTGAAGCCTGTATCGATGTAAATTGATTTAAATTCTGAACTATTTGTGTATGTTGAAACCATGAACGGCGGAGCTGCCCATATCGTTGGTTACCCAGAATTGCATCCATGCATGGGTTTATGATATTTTATGTTAGTTCGTGTTTAAGTAAGTTGCGATCGGACTGATAAAAAATACAATTATCTCATGGCGCATAGGTGAATGTTAAAACGTCAGTGTCGGCGCGGAAATATTTATGACGCTTCTCAAAAGATTGTCTCTATGGCGTCGGAAGACATGGTCTAAATTAGTTATTTATTCTCAAAACTGGTTTATAACTCTTTAGGAACATACAGAATAGGAAATAATGATGTAGAGACTATTTTAACGGCACACTTACAGAATATAGTTAGTATTTCGGTTGGTTGGATGGCTCCCGCACTTCTTTCAGTAGGTGATCCGGTTCTTCATTGCTTTGATTGATTTCGGCTAGAAAGTCTGGGATAGCATGTGATGAAAGGCACCAGTGTCGCTTGATGCGATTACCTTCAATTCGTAGCACTCATGATTCACACGGGGATCTGAGAAACATGAACCTTCAACTGTCTCCATAAATTTCTCAATGGGGTTCCGATCCGGTGAGTATCAGGCATTGACTACTACGAAACATTTGATCAGCAATGTCTACTGATGTGTTCTTCTTCGCTTGGTGACGGGGGGCTGAATTCGTGCAATAAGAAATATCCTCCAGAATGTTCATATGAGTCTTCAGTTGATTCGTGCAGATCGAGATAAACAGCTGGCATTCAGTGTTTATGCCCCTTTCGGAAGAAAAAAGATGGCCTCTCTGTTGTTCGTCCGAGGAAGGTAAAACCGCCCTCAAAGACCATCCACATTTCAGTACGGTTTCATAGTGGCCATATGTGTACCGGGTGATGTGTATCGTTCATTGCGTTGGTCGTCTTAACGAGTGGAGGGGTCTTGTTGATCATTCATTCAAATATGGTGATAGGTCCGAAAAAAGAACTTTTGACCCAGTACACCGTTTATCCCTCAGGTCGCCATATTGATCGCGCGAAATACAAACGCACGCTGATCTTAGCATCTCTTGTCTAAAGTGGTTTCTTCGCAGGCTTCATTTGGGCAGATAACCAAATTTTCTTCAACGATGCTTAATTAGGGTGACACCGTATGTATTCTTTACAGACAGTATATTACCAATTTTTGATGCTGGCAAAAAAGGAGCTTTCTCTTACATCGTCGAAATCTTTCGATCAGTTTGTTGGTGGTCTTCGCCGGTCTTCCTGTTCGCTGACGACTCTTCAACAATGAACCGGTTTCTTGATTTTCTTGAGGGTATTGAACACAGTTCCTTTGGCAACCCTTCAATCTTCTTGCAACGCCTCGTATAGAGTAGCTTCTTCTTTTCAACAGGTGAATATTTGAGCGGAGCGATTCACTCAAGTACGGTTTTTTCCCATGCGAGCAAAATGTCGATTGCAAGCAGATATTCAAATTTGAATTATTTTGACAACTATTCGATGTGTCTAGTTGGAAAGGCCCAGAAGTGATTCTATGGCAACGTCTATAGTTGGAAAGAGTTGTGATGAAGTTGATTCTGTGGCATAGAATATCTGAGAGAATGGAATAAGTATATCTGTCTACAGTGTATTACGAAACTGTGATTTTACTGTTTTCAATGAAAGCGGTGCATATTTTTCGGCGACACTGAATTTTAGTGTTGACCAGGTTCTTGGTGTTACAAGAGATGTCTGCACTTGTGTGGCCATTTGCTCAAAATGTGAAAACTTTTTTTGTATCACACTTGTTTTCTTACGAATGCACATATAATTTCATTGACACAGTTAGTAAATACTGCAACATCAAAGATCTCGTTGGATGACGTTAGGTGTTCAAGTATCTTAAGCTTTTAAATATGTAACACATATGTCTCTCGCATGTGTGGAGAGTGTTATAGTAGGAAGTGGTTGCTTGTTTAACTTAAGGATGCTAAGATTGCACACTCAAGCATCTATTGTTTTGATTAGTACAGAATGCAGGTCAATCCAAGCCAGGCATGTGAAGCAACGTTCAATGAATTAATTTGATGTGTGCAATCTAATGAGCACACATATTCACGGACGCATTTCAACATAGGTAAACGTGAAAGTATTTTGACGTGAAAAATACCTCTTAGTGGATGCATGTGATTGTTATTACAATTTTCATCGAAGGTATGTTCTATTGACTGTTTGTGTGTGATCTCGCTCATGCATGACGAAAATATATTCTGGTCTTTATGTGCATGAATTCCTACGTTATGTTAATGTTTGATTGGGTTATACTACTAAATTTTCTTGACTGTTCACTAGTCGCACTTACACTTTACCTTTGATAGTCCTGTGTTTTGAACGCAATTGGCATCATGCATTGTGCTGCAATCATACTGTTCTATCTTGCAATGTTGTTAGAGAACAGTTGTGTAATTATATATTAACGTTGCAGTTCGATTGTTCAAAGCAACTGATCAGTGTTTCTAGAAACAATGGTAGCCATTGCCCTCATGCTCAATAAAGCAATCAATGTCATGAGAAGTAGATCCATTAAATATATCAACAAAGGTGTACACAGAATTCATGCAATCATCCCCAGCGGACAAGTTGAACTTGAACCCAGCAGTTGAAACACATAGGTGTGCGCGCCGATGAATTTAAAGCATAGTTGAAAATATGGACTGGGCCTCTGACCAGTGGACTCATGCGGGTTAATTTGACAGTCAATTTTGCTCTAACTTGCGACTTCATTCACGCAAAGCACCTCAGAGGTATAAGTCCGTGTCTACATAATATTTCTTTTCACATATGAATGTGAAGACCTTGGTTTGCCTATTGGAAAAGGACTGCTAGTTTTTTCAACAAAATAATGGAAATAGAGAAGGTTAGGACATGAAGGGAGCGTTTGTAGTCGGCTCCAGAAATAGTAATTTGAAAAAAACGAGGGTGATGATGTTGGAGACACGTCAATGTTTCTTCACTTCTCTTCACATCTGCCAGGAGCATTTTATATTTCCTCCATGGTCTATTATTTGTATCAATCGATCCATATTGAGAAAATGGCTTCCACTGTTATGATACCTTCTTTGAATCTAATGGAGCAAACTTTATTACTGTTCGTATCAAGCATATTATACTTCAATGATTGTGTTTGACGGAATCTCCCATCTGCATGTATCCTCCATCATCCTGTGGTTCAAATGTCCATGGATATTTTCAGTGCTCATTCATTATGTTTTTAATGATATGTTTTTAAAATCAATCACTTTAAACATTGTTGCCACCAGCTTCGTATCGCTGAAATATCTGATTATGATATTGCTTTATTGGTGCAAATTGACATCTTGTTCATACTATGGCCAACATTGCATTGATGTTGACATTATGTTACGCAGTTGTGTGACTGTGTTTGGCTATTTTCAATAGATTGAGATATTAATTTCTTAATTGCTCACTGTGGTTCACGGTCTGAAGAAATTCTGTAATCGTTTTGAAATTGCTTCCACATCATGTCTGATCGATGTTAAATATAATTTTAATTGGAATGTTCGTTTTCCTGTCGTTGTTTTTTACATGGCAATCGTGTTGCTCGTCGCGTTTTGGCTAATCGGGTTCAGAAGCAAGAATGATTCGCTATAGCTTGGCTAAGAACTTTGATAACAAAAGGTTTTGGTGAAAAAATATCGTAAGAATTAACGTGCCATCGGATGTTTGTTTCCGTTCGAACAAGGTGTCCTATTTTGAAAGATTGGAAAATTATACTTAGTCAGGTCAGTCTAATGCATAGGGGAAGGTATTTATTGTCATATGATTACGTGGATCATGAAGCGGAGAGATATGTTATTGAGGTATTAAAGTCACCTGAAGTTAGTTCGATTGCATGGTTCGTATATTCATTATACTGTGGAGCTAATTGAATGAACCAGAGAATGAAACTAAATTAGATGTTCATCATTTTTATATTAGTTAAAACCTTTATCCAAATAATGTATCACTTATATTTATTCTAATTAAAGCTTTTTACCAAACTTATGAACACTTACAAATCAACGTTGGATAGAGAAACACATATTTGCACCCACATGGGCATATATACATTTGAATAACATATCGCCATAGTGTATGTAACTAGTTATCAAAGAATGCAAACAGGTGGACGTGAAAATAAAGTCATGAAGTGAAAGGCAGAAGGACGCGACCGAATGATTGTCAATATACAGTTTTTTGATGTGTTTCATGTGTACACAAGAAAGTCATAGACACATCGGATAGTCTGGGTATAAATCAGCAGGAGGATATAGATGCGCAGGAAAGCATGTCACGAATGTGTGGGGTGCAGGCATATATGCTTATATAGACAGTAAACCATAATAAGGGACTGGTGCTTAGGAAATCGGACGGATAGGGCTGGAGTTGTACTCGCATGAATAGCGTGCTCTTAACGATTCACAATAATTAAAGCAATAAGAACTCGTCTGTGAATTTAAGGCGAGAAAAACATCGCGCTAAAACATAGAGCGAATGGGTGCGACGGGTCATAAGCGGATGGACGCAACAGAAACGTTTTTCGTTTTAGGATGTCGGAAGATTTGTTCCCGGAGTGACCGTGGGAGTGATGATTTGGACTCAGCACAGCATAGGCGTTGTATTCTCCCCACACATAAGGAGCTGCGCTTTCTAAATGTACTACGTTTGAATTGATGGCTAGTTGATTTTTATTGTCATGATTGACGTTACTATCTATTGTCTCTTGAGTTTTCCTGCTGTAGTGTATTTTTCATAATTGTATATTTCCACATTGGACACGGATTATTCCGGTAGACCATCGTTTGATGGAGTCAAAGAGCTTTCCCTATATTTCATTGAATACATTTTTACACGTTCTTAACATGTATCGCATTCCATCTAGTAAAAGCTCTACAGCGCATTCATCCGTGAAGCAGCCAAGGTTAGCCTTGTTCATTTTTGAATTAAGTGGGGATGTGATGATGGTTGAATTAGAAACTATTTCAAATGTTGTCGTTTCATAAATGTTTTGGGATGTCAGTTTCAGGTAATGTATTTACTGTGATGGCCTATGAAAAGCTATTCAGTATCCCCACCCACTAATCCACAAAATTAAACAAATGTGGACATGTTTTAGTGTTTCATAAATTATTTTGTATATTTTTGCATTTTGACTTGCAGCTTCCCACTACTAGTCAAGTCGGAAAGCAGCTCAAAAGATGCTTCATGCGAATGAGGAGCCTGCTTTATACACTAGACTTCCGTTCCATATGTTAATGTCTATGGAAACCCATCAACATCAGCGTTCAAACAGACCTCGATGAATACAGATACATGGCCTGCAATGTTGATTCTCATACTTCAATGATGCTAAGAGGTGGATGACTGGCTCCCGTGCATGGAGTGTCAGAGGTGGGTGCATTGCTCAAAAATGCGGTGGAAAAAAGTATATTCGGAAACGCATTTTTTTGTGAAGGCATGCGTTCTGAAACGTTATTGATTCTGATCGAAATATCTTAGACTGATTTGGCATTGACAGGAGTTTGATCAGTCCCATGCTACACGTACCTCAATATAATTATTCGAAGTTGGATAACCTTTTTTACTTTTCAATTCATAATTTCAGTTGGTTGATCGTGACTTTTTTGGACTTA